>NQII01001177.1:69012-99326 GCA_002778355.1 Clitarchus hookeri | reverse complement strand
CCCCCCCCCCTCCCTGTGCTCGTTTTTGCTCATGTTCCAGGAAGCAGAGTGGTGCAAATTTAGGGTGAATTCACGTTTCTGGAGCTAGTTAGTCTGTACAATGTCCCAACAGGTGCGAACCTTGAGTAAATGAAACACAAAACCTACTACCACTCACTATTACACAAAGAAAACATGACAGAATCTGTACAAACATCCACAAATTTATGTAGAGAAAATGGCATATTCTACCCAAATTGTTGTGTTTATACAGTCGTAGACAACTTAAGGTAACGCACCGTTAACGTCTTTCTAACCATTTGTCTTGCTGAAAAGTCTTCTTAACATTACACTGCACATTATTCTATTCCGTACTACAGGTAGATGATGCAAGGTGATGTTGCGACTGGAAATAATTTCTGCCCATGGCCAATTCAGTTGCCATTATTGCTGTGAGAAAAGATGAAGCAGAACAGAGGTTGTAATTCAAAATTCGAACATGTCCATGTACCACACTCAAATCAGACAATTTTCACCTCGCAACACACTTAAAATTCCACATACCATTTAGATATAAATGTTCACTCAAACTACAAAAAAATCACAAACACATGCACTGTCGTCCGCACTCGCCATATTCTGCACCAACACGTAACATTAAAAAATATTGAAATTGCTGCTTGAACTTGCATCTTTCATTTCACTGTTGTTCACATAAGTTTTGCATTATAGGACAGTATGGAACATGCACATTTCAACACAGTAAGCTTTGCGAAAGCCAAATGTACAACTTTCATATCACTGAGATGTATTTTATGTCCAGCCTAATTATCATTCATTAACTGTCTCACGGATTACTCTGCAGCCAGTAAAACCAATTCATTCTCATGTATTAATTTATATGCTGATTTCATGTCTCTTTACTTTCTCTTGTAACAAGGCCATATCATCTGCACCAGAAACCATTATGGACAATTTCTCATTACTTCTTCTTGCCCCAATTTTTTTTAATTACCACTTTTATAGTTACATTGCAAAAAATTTAATTTCCTGCATCACCATGTAACGTCAGTAGCTTCCTGTTACATGTTGCCATTTATAACAACAAATCACAAATGGTGTGTGTGCATACAACCGTCATTTTCTTACACTTGACGAGCACATGTCTTCACTTCTTGCACCATAATCACTAACACGGCAGGAGGTTACATCACGAATCACCAAGCAAAGTATACCCGGCAAATTCAAAATTCTTTTAAAGTTACAATTTAAGAGCCAGCAGTGAAGCCAAATATACAAAATTCATACCAATCAGACATATTCTTATGTAAAACCGACGCATGTGTCATGGATGATCCTGCCAAATCCATATATCATTTGTTCAGTCCTGAGCGAATTAAGGAACACCATTAGTACCCAGTAAATTTTAAGGAGTAATAAAATAGTGTTGTAGCTACAGAGGTTCTGCTAGCAAGAAAGCCTTCTAAGTTATCAGAGTTTAATATATGATGTCACCTGAATGTTGTACCATGGCAGTGTAAAAGTTCTGTAAAACTTCCTGTAAGAAGGAAAAAAAATGGGGGCAGTAATTGGAGTTCAACGTTTTATTGTATTTATTTAATTTGCTATGATGTGGTAGCCACTTACTGAGATATTGCAAGCTGTAATGTGTGTGTGCATACAAATTGAAAGGTGTAGTTAAAAAATGTTATTACCTGCTATGAGTCAGGTAATGTATTCTGCTGTGCAAAGAATATTTGCTGAGAAACCATGGTAGAATTCCTTGACATGCCAGCTGTATGTAGCAGTCGCCCTCTAGGTGTATACAGTGAACAGCGAGTCCCAGCACCTGTTGGTGTGTGGGGTCCCTTCCCTGGGGTTGCAGGACGAGCTCCGTCACCTGTGCTTGAGGTTCGGTGACGTCAAGTCCCTCGTGTTCGTCCCCAACTATGCCGCAGAGGAGTTCACGGACGTCTTCCACCTCCAGTATGGCAGGATTCAGTCAGCAAGGTACCCACATCCGTTGAATTTTGAATTTAAGCATATGCACGTATGGTCTTCCCAAAATTGAGAGTGGAAACGTAAATGTTGAGTTATATGCACAAACAAGCAGTGATTTTATTCCGCATTTGATTTCAAAAATAGTTGCTTTCAAGTGTAGGCACCATACCAAAGGTTATAATGAAGGTAAGTTTATAAAGTTAAATTCTGTTTGGTTAAGTGGTTCAGTGTAATAGATTGTCATTTGGAGGCTAAATTATTTGGAATATTAGGTTTATAGTAGCATGGAATTAAGGCAGGCTGAAGTTCTACAGGCAAACTTGTCTCAACACAGCAGATGATGACACATCTATAAGCAAATAAGTTCTTTGAAAAAAAAAAAAAAAGCCATTATAGTTTGAAAAAAAAAAGTGGAAATAGGAGATGGCTGTTGTTGATGTATTGTCTGGTTCAGCTGATAATGTTAAATATGCTGTGCTGTGAAGCATGATTGTAGTGTGTCCATACAGTTAACCATATTTACTTGAATCTTGCTTGACCTTGGGCCTTGCAAACGACTGTCATCGATGAACCAATAAATATGTCTTTTGACAGAATCAGCGTCAGTTTGAACTCAAATTTTATTGTAGATACAAAATTTTCCCATGTGATTAACTTTGTTTTGCTTCCAGATTCTTGTGCAATGTAAATTTGTTTCACATCCTGTTTCTTGTATAGTTAAATTTTATTTCACGTCCCAATTCAATGTTTGACTTCTTCACAGGTTGACTGGTAACATTGTGAGGTATCACGTCCCATAGTTTGGTGTAACAAAAAGGCATTCCAATCAATTATAGTTACAAGTGTGACTGCCAGAGTTCTCCCAATATTTTTTACAATGTTGTACTATGATACCTATTCATCTGTGTTCAAATGGTTTGTTCACATTTTTCATGAGTGTATTATTTCTGCTGGTGAATTTTGTATTAACTATATAAAAATGTATGTATTCAAAGCCCTGTGAGATTAAAATAACTTTTTTTTATACTGACATTTTTTGAAAATGCTGACGAATTTGTAGTTTGTATGACGCAGCCCGTTTTCAGATCTCAAAAAGTCACAAAAAAAAGGTGCGTCATAGAAGCGAGAAAATACAGTATTTATAAATTATATAGGCTATCCACAGTATCTTCACTCTCTATACATATAACATTTTTAAAACTCACTCCATATATGCCATGTTTGGTTGCCTAGTAAATAATTCATATGGCTTTTATCACAAGTTCATTATACTTACGTTAACATTATACATTTTTTTTAAAATTAAATAAAGCTTTTGGTTATATTTTGTCTATAAATTATCATCTTTATTTCACAGTATAATTTAAAAACAGAAAAAAATAAATATCCACTGGTAATTGCTAATAAATAATTCTTATGTTAAATATTAAATTGAGTTTTTTTTAACATTGTTGGTAAAGAAGAAGTATTTTGCTGCCATGTTTAGGTTTTCACAATGCAATGTTAGAAACACATTTATTTTTACGTATAAAAATATATAATTTTGATTGTGCAACACACACACAAGTCATCCAGACTTGTTTGTGATGGAAGAGTGCTTAGTGAGTAGTATTACCCTCCTTTTTCTATGGTGAGTAGTCTAAACGTAGAAATTTAGCAGGGGTTTAGAAAAGTTGGAAGTAATCACAAATTGTCTACGATAACCTCGGATAGACCACACACATTATTTTGTTCATAATAAATTCCTTATATATATAATGGTCAGGCTAACAGCAATGTGTGGGGGTTGTGGTCTTTCATTTGTTGTGGCAGGTATGCAAAACGTCACCTGGATGGAAGATCTTTCTTTGGTGGTGTATTGCACGTCTGCTACCTGCCGGAGATGGAGTCTGTGGAAGAGACGCGAATAAAGCTTATCCAACGACGTAAAGAAGTAGCAGCACGTGTGAAAGGTGACAAGGTACCCTCCTTGCAGATACAGAAAGATGGAGGTTAGTCTGGAGTTTGATTGTGTTTTGAAAATGTGTGGGATGCTTTTCTGGTGAATTGATTGCAGTGTTTTGACTGTTAGTGTTTGTTGGTGACAGGACTGAATTATGATTTCTGACTATGTATTATTTTAATTTATATGTGTGTGTTTAAGCTCATGTTTCACATTTTTTTCTGTTAGGAATACAAGTCGTCTGTAAAATATTCAACTCTTTTTGGAATGTAGTTGCAGTTTCTTACAATTTTATTCTAGTTTTGTCTACATGTATGCCCATTAGATATAACAGCTCTGTTAGTTTAAAATTGAGTTGAAATGTTCTTCCTGCTTAATGTTCTCCTTCTGAAAAGAATTCCTTGGGAGTAGGTTGTAACATTTTACATTATTTTAAGACTGTTGTACATCACAGTACATAGGGTACAACTGATAGAGCTTCTGTTAAAAAAATAGGTATAACAGCTTAGCAGCTTTCTTAACTGTGGGAGTTCCGTTATTTTATGAATTTCTGTGTGTCCCACGTAAATGGAAAAAGTTATAGGCTTGTAGTTTACTGTACAAACTCTGTGTTTCTCAAAATACAGCAGCGAGTAGAATTATCCTAAGCTGTATTTGTTAGCAGGCGAAGGCAGTTCACGTCCTAAGACATATTATCGCAGAAAGAAGCATCCAGCACTGCCGATTACAGCTGAGAGGCTGGCAACAGTGGGAGCCAGCGAGACAGGTCCAGCATGCATTTGGAAGGGGATCCCAATTGCAATAGATCCCCGCACCACCACCCCTGCACCAGAACAGGTACAAAGGAGACGAAACGGTGTGGATCGTGATGCGGGGCTGTAGTGAACGTCAGTAGGGCATGCAGAAATTGTATGAAATGTAATAAAAAATTATAGACACTGGGGTTAGTAGAATAAAAGTACAACCCTTGCAAATTTGGCATTTTATTCCCTTCAGAGTAGTCACCGTCTGAAGCCACACACTTCATCCAGTATAGTTTCCATTGCTGCAAGAATGCCTTGAATTCCTTTTCTGGGATAGTGAGCAGTTGCCTCGTCAAATTCTGTTGGATTTCCTCAACGCCTTGAAATCATCTTCCTTTCAAGTGCAACATAAATTTAGAACTTTAGAAGAGGGGAATGCCACAGGGTACGAGATGTGCCAGACCTGGGAAATTTTGTACTTTGTCAAAAATTGCTGCTTAAGTTACACTGAATGGGCATGACGGAGTTGTCAGTCACTGGATCCACGCTGGCCTTTTCTGATGAATGGCATCCCTCAAATGCTGCAATACTTTACAATAGTAGACCTTGTTTATTTTCTGGCCACGGTGCATGTAACTAAACATGTTCATTCAAAGCACTGCTGTAAACAAGCAAATGGAGCTAGGATGTTGTAACTTACGAGGCATGCACAGTAGGGTCCAAGGTCAGTCTATGCCTTGTGCCCTCACTCTGTGTGTGTTTGCTTAAGTGTATGACAACTGTTCCGATACTTTTTGATTACACCTCAAGTTCCATATAAATGTAGATTGCAGAATTGGTTTTATCCCCAATTGTGTTTAGCATTTGTATGTTGGGAAACAGAAGACAGATGTGTAGTACTCGGGTGCTTCCTAGCTTTGTGGGCCAAGCCTCCCCAGTGAGGAGTGGAGGAGAGCAGGAGTACGGGAGCGCAAGCTGTTACCTCGTCAACCACCCAGCATTAAGCCATCGCCTTCCCAGCCACCCGCTTCCAACAGCTCTTCAATCCCGGCTCCAGGGCCAGCTGGCGACGCTTCCCTGTGCTTCATCCCCCGTCCTGTTGCCATCAACAAGAGGATCATCTTCCATTCCAAGCGGTTGGTTTCACCAGCATTATAGCAATTGACTTATCACCCAGCGAAAACAATTGTATTGACAATTTTCAATTTTAATAAGTTTACAGGTGTTTTTGTGCTGATTTTCTTTTATTTTGTACGTTTCATAAGCCTAAAGCTATAAAGTCAAGATATGGTTAAAAAGTTACAAGACTGTTAGAACAAGGTTAAAAGTGTTTAAAAATTGCAGAAACCCATATTCATGCCAGAAGGGTCTAAGTTCCCTATACGACATAATCATCCAAAGAAACATTCATAATACCCGCTAACTGCACTTAAGAGGGTGAAAACTGTTAGAAGTCACAAAGTAAAGTTATTTCACTTCATAAAATAAAAAAATCAAATGGACAGTTGTATAAACGGTACAAAAACAGTTGTAAGTCTTTCTAGACGTCTCAGGAAGTGTCTACAGTTATTTAAAAGTGTTTTAAAAGATTGGTTTTCTTCAATTTTGTTTTTTGTGGAAAAAATTTAAAATGTCGAAAACTGGTAATATATGCAAATAAAAGTGTTAAAAAGCTGTATAATTGTGCAAATAAAATTTTTCCAACTTACCCAAGACAGTCAAATTTTTCTTGTTGTGTAAACATAATATGCCTGCTATCATGGTGTAGTGAACATGCATGATAATTTCGGATTTATAGTAATTACTGACAATGTACGAGATCATAAAAAATTTACATTGTACTAGTTGTGTAATATTTTTGTGTGTAATTTTAATTGCGTTATCTGCTTGTTGTATAAAGTCGAGAACATATTTATATTTTATTAATAAGTTCTCGACTTTTACAACAAGCAAATAACACACAATTAAAATTCCGCACAAAATTGTTAAACAACTCACAAAATGTAAATTTTCTATGATTGTACATTGTCAGTAATTACCATGAATCCGAAATTGTGACGTGAAAATGAAGAATTTCTGCAAAAGGGATGAAACCAAGTCTTAACAGAAGGCTCCTGGTTCAATTCTTGGCAGTGACCCTAGAAATTTTAAAGTGGTTAGTGGGTCCAGCTAATCACTGCAAAATCATCCTACCTAGTCATCTTGGAGAACTGTAGTTTCCATCACCTTGCTGTTCCTTTGTCATGTCAACTTCATCATCATCAAACAGAAATCAAACAAACATTGTAGGTTGTCTGCACAAGGTTTTCAGTTCTGAACAGTAATGTTTGCAAAATGTTTATGAGTGTTACCGCAAGCGAGCGGCATTGTGTTTGTGTTGCAGAGTTGCAGATAACTTAGCGGCAGACGACTCAACAAACAAGAGGAAAGCTGAACACTTAGATGAGATTGGAGAGTCCATGAACTCCACAGTGGCCAGCGTGCGGGACAAGATTCGTTCTGTGGGTATTGGGTTGTAGCTCATTCAGTTGTTCTGTAGGGGATTTTCGTGGCACTGACAGACTGCCTTTTTGTGTTTCAGGTATCTGTTCCAAGTATGGAGGTTCTGCTGGAGAGGGACAGTGCATTTAAGTTTGAATTGTGACTTATCGCACCCGTCGGATAATACAGAAGTGTGTTTCACAATATGTCCATTATAAATTTGTTATAAACGTTAAACATTTTATCATCTTATATTGTCAGTGCAACACTGTTTTATAGGTTGAATTTTTGATGCATGTTAATTATGTAAATGGTTGTGAATTGTAAGAATTTAGTTTTTACTAAAAAAATGTGTAAATATATTACTTTTATAGTTAAACATTCAAGTTGTGTATGCTTTCTTTATTATACCTATAATTCATACCTGCCAACCCTCCTGCTTTAGGCAGGAGGTTCCCGCTTTTATGCCCATTCACCTGCCTTTCCACTTGAACATATAAATCTCCCGCTTTTTTGTTCTCAAATTTTTGTTATGTAGTTTTGAATGTCAGAAATTAAAATTCCGTTCATCATATAGGAGCTATGGTATGTAAATAACATAACTTATGTACGTATGTATTATAACTTGTAGCGATTTTCATAGTCGCAATAATCTGAATTCTCAGTCAAAATTTGTGAAATTATGGGATATCTGAGGTAGTTACCCATTTTTGGTGATTTGTAATAGGCAAGTTAGCAAATCAAAAAAAATAATTTTTCCTTATACAAGATGGCATTCTGAACATTGTAGTGTTGCATGTGTTTTACCTTGTTTTGGTTATGGCACAGATAAAGTCGTGAAATTTATTTCGGGGTTCGGATATGCATTTTTCATACGCTTTATTTGCTTGAACTTTTGAATAGGTCCATTCTTATTGAAATGGTTCTGGGTAAGCCTACAGCAAAGTATTTTGCGGTTCTGTACAAAGACCTTCAGTGAAGAATTTCCATGCATTTCAGTTAGCATCAAGGAAAGGTTAACATTTTGCTCATTGTGTCGCAATTTTTCAGTCTCTAACGCCAGGAAAGGTGATGTGAAGCAAATAAATATTGTATAAAGAAACATGTAGACAATGTTTGATGCAGAGACTCAAATAAGAAATTGGGCTTTTGCAGGGCACAAATTGTAAAGAGGATAGTATAAATAAAAGCTGAATGTTTGTTAAAGTATTTCATTTTAGAACACAACTAGCCCATTGGTTAGATTGATCTCTCAAGACCTCGCTGTTAAGAGCCACCCAAATCTCTTCACTCACTCACTTACTTATATTAATCATGCCAGTTTTCTGTTAAAATTTTTTTTTTTCAGATGGCTGGTATATCCTCTGCGTTATAACTTGCTTTGTGAAAAAGGTTTTGTTCTAAGGTAACTAATAAAGTTGTTCCCCCTTGCGAGGAGATCTCCCGCCACCACTGAGTGTTGCATGCCTTACAGCCAGATAGTTTGTATATGCAGATCATAGCTATTCATTGAAATAATGTTCAGGACAGGAAAGGGGAATAAGCAATTTATTTAAAGAAAATATATGTTATGTAATTCAGTGTTCCTTTGTTTTGCACAGACACTTTGTGAAAGAGAGAGATACTATCACAAAATCAGCAGTGCTCATAAATTTAATTAATTTAATTATATTTTTGTTGAAGGATTACAGCAAGTTTTTCTTTGTGAGAAATGAAATGGGTAAGTCACAAATGCAAGCGGCTGTCATCACTGGTGAGAAGCAGGTCCTGTTCTAAACCTGCAACAAAAAAAAAATATATGTTATGCATAAAATAAAAAACTTGCTCATTAATACCAAATATTAATTAATTCATATCTTCTGTGTTGTTTGAAGAGTTACAACGGGAATTTTGATGCTGATAAAAGCTACGAGATAAAAACTTTGTTTTATTTAACCTGGATTTCAAACTGCTGTTTGGCAACCTGGGGTATTTTGATGGTTATCAACCATCATCACATTTATTGATAAGAGTGAAGTCAAATTTTTGTCGCTAAAAATAATTTTATACAGTTTTTATGTGTACTCACTCATTACTTCTTTTTCCTACAAAGTAATTATTGGAGAGAAGGTGCTGGTAGGTAATTGCCAAACGTAATTATCAAAATCTATAAAATGTTTGGTGAAGGGGTCTAGTAATAATATTACAGGAATTTGTGAAGTTTTATTTTAGTATGTGAGCTAAAAATAATTCTAATCTGTTATACTATCTACTTGAAATGTAGTCACCATAGTAACAGTCTGCGTTATGTAACCATTCATGTGTGGCTACTGCTTTGTATGGATGAGGGTAGGCATTTGGTAACAATTTTCATAACAATTCTAACAAAGATTATATTTAAGTTGTGTATTCAATATACTACAATACATACACGACTCAAAATGGCCTGTCACAAAGATATTTTAATTATCTATAAAAATTGTACTTATCACTTTTTTTTTTATCTAAGCAGACACCACTAAAAATATTGAACTGTTTAAAATGACAACTACCTATAGACTATAAGATTGAACCTCTGCGCTCAATCCCCGGTCGGTTCACTCCGAATTTCTGCAAGTGGGAATCGTGCCGGACGACGCCTCTGGTCGACGGGTTTTCTCGAGGATCTCCTGTTTCCCCCACCCTTTCATTCCAGCGCTGTTCCACGCTCATCGGCTCTCAAGACCTCAATGTTAAGAGCCACCCAAGTCTCTTCACTTCATCTTTGCGCTCAGTTTGAGTGCATTGGCAGATGGTGCCCTTGAGTGCATATGTCAATTGTGCCCAGATGTTATAGAAGATGAAACTACCTACAGAACCGAGGAGGTAGATCAGACAGATCAGACACAACACATATTTGAAGATGTAAGAACAGTCCTGGTTGGCAGAAAGCTGCATCATGTGACCTTTTCAAACAATATATGCGTCAAATTTACAAACGTACATAGCATTGTTCGTATGTTGTTTGCTGTGTAGTGGTGTGTGTGCATTTGCTGGGTGCCTTTTCAAAGAGAAATATATATACCTGTTGACTACATACTTACTGGTATGTTCAAGAATATTAAGTGCATATGTAGATTAAAATTCTTTATTTGCACTATTGTAGTACAAATCAATAACAATAAAAATGATGAAATTATTCAACTGAGTTATATGCATATAAAATTGACATTACTATAACGGAGTTTAACATGAAAAAACTTTTTAATTATTATTCACTTAAAATCATTTAACATTTAATTGCTATACTTACACTCTTGTGAAGCTCCCAGGGTGTATGCTGAAACAAAAATAAAGTAAGTAAGTATCTATAAAAAAAGACACAAACATTTCTCAAACATTTAAACTTTTTTTAACCATACCACTGATAGCCTTTTGGTATGGTAAGTACTGGTACTTGATAGAGCTACAAACATTTGTTGGCATTCAGGGCACTATAGGCACTGTTTACACGTGGGGAAAAAAGGCACAAATTTAGTATTTTTATTGTTGTCAAAAATGTGGTTTAAGTTTGCATGATTATCACAAAAAAGAACAAGAAGTTACTGATATAACTAATAAACCTACTTGATGGATGAAATTAAATTTTAATTAACTATCATAACAGATAACAGAAAATAAGGCACAGTACACACAGGCTCCCAGTTAAGTTGGCACCGAATTAATAGAAAATATTTTTAAGGCTTGATGTTATATTGCCAATGAAATGTGTAAATCCATGGCTACTAAAGTCGGCGTTTGTTCTATACACACAAAATAACAAATTTGCATATTACAAACACATTTGTTTTAATAAAATAATATTTAATGGTATTCCCTTGGTTGGCGCATGAATTAAGTGAGTCGATCCACTGCAATGTTTAATTTTTCATATAGCGGAATGATAAAAAATAAGATTAAAAGTATATCCTGAGCAGGGTTTTCAAAAGTGCTCATTTAACCTTGAACAGATTTTAGCTATATCATACGAATTTTGAAAAACTTACACTCCAACTGAAATTTTTTTAAAATTACATTTTGTAAGCAAATTTTAATGACTTTACCTGAGTCGAGAATGACCTTAAAAACAGAATGATCATCATATTTTTACTTTGATCTAATAGTAAAGTTAATTACCCCAGAAATTATTTTGACTTGAATTTTAGCTGGTTATACCTCGGGACTTAAATTTAAAATGTTTTCTTTTCTGTTTGCTGATGCTACTGACAAACATGAAATTAAATACATTTTCAATACGTAACATAACATCGCCTCTTGCTCAAGCCAGATATACTAGTCACCTTGTGAGGAAGTAATACAAGGAAAGCTGCAGCTAGGTACAAGAATATCTCTGACTGTTGGGAGCTTTGGCAAAGCAGTTTTTGAAAATATTTTCAAAAGTTCTACATGAATGGTGAAAGCCTAACTCTCCTTGTTAAACTGCAAAGACTTAGCCAAAGAAAACTTTCGGAATATATACAATGTATCTGGTCCAAAAATTTCAGTATTTAATTAAAATGAAGAATCTGAAGATACAGATCTGTAGACACTTTAGTGGAGATAACAAGATTGCTTCAGGTTGAAATTTCTTGAGGGTAACAAAGTGACGAAACAACTACCTCAGAATCAGATGAGAGGAGAACAGCTGAATGTAAAAGAAATAATACAAATTTGCATAGTGTCGCAGTGTTGCTACAACTTAAGTGTTTATGTAAATAACTATTGAGCAGTCAATGTTCAAATGTTTGTTTTTATCACTAAATATTATGTGGGCATTTGGGTATTTTGCTTATTGAGTTAAATAAAAATCCTTATTTTAAATATACGTGCCTATTTTAAAGGTAGTACTAGATCAATATTTAAAAAAAGATGCTATTTTTTAGCATCTATTAATTTAATACTGGGAAAATGTGTACACAGCAAACCCCATGGTTGCTTGATGCAAATACTGCAAAACAATTCACTGTATGATAAATAGAGGTACGGAATCAATATTAACAAATCATAGTATTTATGATGGTTAGACAAATCAGGCCAAGCACAATCAAATCCTGTACCAAAACTAGCGTCAGCACCCATTGATCTACAATTACCAACTGCATTGCTTACTGGTCTGTAGACGGTGAGATTGGTTTCGAACGTCGCGCCAGACGTACTTACTTTAATTTGAATCAACATAGAGTGCTGGACTTGAATGATAACATTCCTCAAAGACTTGGAGGTATGATAAATAGAGGCCGCCGCCTTGTAATAATAAGGCCAGGTTGCTTTGTGCCGTAAAATATACTAGTTTAACGTAACTGCTTCACCGCGTGCCTGCTGGAAGAATGCACAGTGTGCATACAAACAGATCTTAAGCAGGGATTTCAAAAGTTCTCAGTTTAGTGTAAACAGCTTATGCAATTTATACCCAGACAGATGTATGCTGTAACTATGCCTGTTTTGCCAAGTTGGGTACTCACTAGTTTTCAAATAGTCGGACACCACTTTGAACACCCGGAAGTTTGGCAGGCCGAAGAACAGCTTGGAGCCGTCCTTGTAGTTGGAGGAGATGGGCTCGACCTGCTTTCGCTCGTACCGTGCCACTCCTATTATGAACAAGATGCGGTTCTGGCTCCTGAGGACATCTGCCGCGGCCACCGGATCAGTCTGGCTCTTCCCATCTGTTATCAGAACTGTAAAAGAACAACATCATTATAAAACTGTTGAAAGCGTACAGTAACTTATTTGGGTTAAGTGGCTAATTAGCATGCTTGACTTGCATTTGTAAAGTTGAGTTAATCCCCACTGAAATGAAGATAGTAGTGTGAAACACTTTTTTTATGCTTCTCAAGAGTCCAGGAAAAAAATCTTGCAAAATGCAGGAAAGTGCAAAAACTAAAGGTAAATTTATGCTTTGCATGTATTACACTGGACCAAATACAACAGGTGTACGATACAAGAAAATGTAAATTCAGGGTATGTGAAAAAGCGGTTATATTGTAGTTTTTCCCACAGGTTCATTATGTTCATGGTGGTTAATGTCCCACCCACCTTTCCTTTCTCTGCCTCGTTAGGTAAAGACCCATGTTATTCAGTACAGATTAGCTATTTTGTGCCTAGGCAAAGTTATAAAAAATTGGTTGAAACAAGCTGTTAGTCGATGTTTGCTAAAAACTTTTATTTACCTCTTTACTGAATCGCTCATTGCTACTTACACCAACTGAAATGCATATTTGGTGTTAATTTCAGTTACTTCTCGTAAACACGCTTTTGTGAGCAGGTAACACTTTGTATGCAGTTTCCTGATACGTTACTGTACATTATTGTTATTACCTACATTTTACGGTAAAACATTTACAAAGTACTTCTTTTTAAACACTTTTCACTTAAAGAACATATTTCAAAACACAGGTAGATATTATCTTATTAAATACTAGTTCAGGAAAAAGTACATTTTATTGAATTAAGCATAACATTGAAAGTCCGTATGATTTTTATGATGCTTGGCAGTAGCAAGTCTTCAGAAGTTTGCAGTCTCAATAACTCCAGACAGAAGAATATATAGTGTTACAATTTTCTCTCAAAGTCAGTGAGCTAAACCAAGTTCGTTAATGAATGGAGGTCCTAATAAAATAAAATAGTTAATTATAATTTCCTAATTTTATTTACAATAACTACAAACAAAATTCTCTCGACTCAATATCTCACAATAAGTTGATACCACTTGTTGTTTACAATTAATCACTTCAATAAATACAATTTACAATTACCTCAAAGAAATTAACATAATTAAATAATTAAAAATCAGTCCCAATAGACAGTGTATCAAAACGTATTCAGTTATTTCACAAATTATATGTCCATATTTACCAGTTCCAATATTTACAATAACTTCCGCATCACATGTTATTCAGTCTCACCTCAGTTTAGTCCAGGTCCCACCAGTCCGCAATGTTCTAGAGTTCTCCGAGCGCTCTCACGCACAGTAGCCTTCACTCGTCAGATATCACGTCCTCTCGTCCATTCACACCACAAACACCTCGTCCACCGTCGCCTCGTAATTTCCCGTCGTCGTCCGTCCTCTTCACCAATGTCCCTCACCGCACTCAGCCAATTGGCGTACAGAAAGACTCCCGACAGTCCAGCAGTGGCTTGTATTTATAGAGTCGTAAGCCATCGCCCAGAAATTTCTCTAAATGCCGCGTTGCGTCGATGGTCCTAATTCCCAGAATATTCTTGCGCATCCTCTACACTAGTCGGCTTCTAAAGCAGGGGGGGGGGGCTGAGATGCCAGCCAGTAGCCAGGAGCCGCGACGGGCAGACCACCTGGTTGGAAGACGAAGGTTGAGGGGGGTCAGCCCGCCCTTCCTCAGCGGGTCTGAGCGTAACGGGAAATTCGTGCGCGAGGCGAAAGGCCACGTGTGTAACAATATTATGGGTCAGTATCTTTGCGAGAGTGTTGTAATATATTATATACAAACTAGCTGTGCCCGCGGCTCCGCTCGTGTGGACTACAAAATTATTGTTTAGGTTTTTTTTTTAAATAAAGTCCATGCTATTTATACATTTTCCTGACAATATCTGCACTTGCTTTTCAATTTCAATGAGTGCAAGGTGAAAAACTTCGTCAATGAATGTTGCTTGCGTGGTTATAGTAACAAACTTATAGGGGGAAATAAGGGTATTTGTTAGTAGACAGACACTGATCATAAACACAAAACAGAGCACTAACGATGCCATTTTTGGTGCTAGAATCACTCTTTTACATAGCCATTGGTCGTCATTTATATTTCTTTGTAGATCTGGGTAAACGCTAGCAATCAGTTCCGAATCACTCTGCACCAAATTACTAAAATCCCCCGTTAGTGACGCATAACCCTCGGCATCTGTTACTAACCGCCCATCGCCAAGTTTTAATAGTGTATCAGCATAATGTCCTGTATCAACGTCATTGTAGAGGTCCACTCTCATATTTGTCATCAAGCTGAATTTCTTGGCATTTGCCCATAAGCTTGACGACGTGAGACAGGCTTTGATTTCATCTGCAGGTGTGCCTCTCTGAATCACCGGTAGAGTCTGGCGGAAGTCACCAGCCAGTAATACAACCATTCCTCCCATAATGTCTGTATTGTTTCGTATATCCTGTAGAGTTCGGTTTAGTGCCTCTATCGCTTTTTTGTGTGACATTGTGCTTTCGTCCCACACTTACAACTTACATTGACGCAGCATTGTACTCCGAGCGCTATTTTTACTAAAAAAAAAAATTCCCTGAGGAATGAGAATTTTTTTTCGGATAGAAAGTAGCGTATGTCACTTCCCGACCCTCCAACTATCTCTGTACAAAATATCACGTCGATTCTTTGCTCCGTTGTGGTGTGAAAGAAGGACAAACAAACAAACTTTCGCATTTATAATATTAGTTAGGATACATAAATTATAATTTAATTTTATGAATTAACTTAAAACTTTAGATCCGCAGTATTTTGTTGGTATGCGTGAAACTTACAAACAAGTGTAGTTTTGTTTGCTGCATGAGTGTTGACCTCCTTTATAGCCGTTTCAAGGACCCTGGCGATGTCGGTGCTGCCTGACGAATAGCGTATTCCGCTAAGTCGTGAGAGGAAGTTACAGGTGGAAGTCTCGTTCAGGTTGATGTCCACTGCAGAGAGCTTGCTGAATGATACCACCCCGGCTGCTCGCTCCTCTGATAACCTGCAAGAGCAAATTGTATCTGTGTATAGTCCATTTACGGTTACTTACACTTTTTCTGGATCCTTGCTTACGATCTCCTTCCACGATATTCCTCCGCATCATATAAACAAAGCTTAACAGAACCTAGAAAATAACACTACGGACAACACACCGTACTTGTGCGCACTCAGTGTATTAACTTTTTACATTAGAATTATTTCTTACTAGGTATTACCTACACACCTATTTTCACCCTGTTTTATTCATAGTATTATAAATTAAATATTATGATTTATAAATAAAATATAAGTAAAAATGTAATTGACTTTTAGTTAACACATGTATAAAACGCTGGTGATACATGACATATGTAGGAAAAAAACAAGCACGTCATACCTGGGGAATGTTTTATTTTTTTTCAAATGTTTGATTGAAAAAGTGCTAAGAAACCGGGAATAGACTATACCACTGCTCTCGTGTAGTAGTAGATTTAGATGTGATGTTTGGGAGGTGTCATTTTCATAATAATTTTAGGAAACAACAGTAAAGTAATTAAACAAACCAGTCAGCGCCTATTCTAAACAATTCTGATATTTAATTTCAGTTTTAAAACATTTACAGGACAGTTTCACATGAATGTATGGGTTTGGAAGAAGGGGAGATGGTGTGTCCTTTCTACCCCCTTTTTTTTTTACCCGATACACCCTTGCTGTTGTGATACATACCTTTAAACTGTACCATAAAAATAATCCTTCAACGAGCAAGTAATAGTTAATGAATTTATGAATTTTTTTTCATGTAAAAGATAATGTTGGAAGTTTGAGATTAATCTTCCAGTGTCTCGCCTGAAGAAGCGGACAGATTCCAGGCCCCGAAACGTCGTAAAGACTTGTAATTATTTTTTGTTATAATTTTCTCGTCGTTCTGTGTCCTCGCTGTTGATTTATCTAATCTTTTCTCTGGTTATTTTTGTGGCACCTGTGTTGTTCGCTGTGTTGATTTATTTGGTTCTATAATCTGGCAAGGAATACCTTTTCCTGAATGTGTTTCATTGTAGT
This sequence comes from Clitarchus hookeri, assembly GCA_002778355.1. Classification (NCBI taxonomy): domain Eukaryota; kingdom Metazoa; phylum Arthropoda; class Insecta; order Phasmatodea; family Phasmatidae; genus Clitarchus; species Clitarchus hookeri. The sequence goes on along the minus strand of NQII01001177.1, from coordinate 82,452 downwards.
TTTTTTTTGTGTGTGGTTTAGTTTTTATTGTTCAGCTGTGTCCACTGATTTTGTTTTTGCATTGGTTTGTTCACTTGTGTGGTGTTTTCGGGTTTAGTCATCGTGTTGTTTTTTCTTTTGGGTTGCTTTTGTTGTCTGTCCTCTTTTGTAATAATCAGTTGTTCATCCGTATTTCTGTAGTTTTAATTATATACACATTTATTTTCGATTGACCAGAAAACAGCTTTTTCTAATTATGTGTCTGTGTTTCTGCAAAATGTTTTTTTGTTTTTTGTCTTGCTGAGTTCTGTTTGTGTGCGATTTTTATTCAGTTTCATGGTCGGCAATGGACACAGCCCAATTATACCACCATAATAGCATGAACTCACCATTGCCATTAAACTTCAAAGATAAAATGTAATTTCTTTCTTCACTCTTGGAACCATGGTTGACACAGCTGCTAGCGCGCTCGCCTCCCAACAAGGCGAACCGAGTTCGATTCCCGGTGGGATCTCTTCTGGATTCTCGCATGTGGGAATCATGCCGGACGATGCCACTGGTTGGTGGATTTTCTCGGGATCCCCATTTTTCCTCGCCCCTTCATTTCGGTGTTTCTCCATACTAGCTTTGCTTAACCCTAATCCGCTCTCAAGACACCGCTGTTAAGAGATGCCCAAATTTCTCCACTCTATTCACTCTTCTCCAGGCGATGCCAGAAGCACTATATAAACCGGGGAGTGAGCCAGTGACTGAGATGGTGTTTGTACTGGCTTTATGGAATATGATGACTCGAAAAAATCAAGGTGCCTGTCAATCAACAGTTGGTTGATGGCCAGAGTCTTCATCAGTCATTTGACACTTAGTGTCCAACACCAACCTCTGAACAAACAGCATTGTACCTTGTATCATAGGCTTGGTTAAATACCTTCAATTTATTAGCTATGTGCAAATAAATATATATGTTGATCCTACATGTATAATTTTTCTTTCATTGGAAACGAATCATTGGTAGTTCCCACTGTCCCAGCAAAGTTCTTTGAGGTCTGCATATGTTGCTGTCTGGTAAACTCCAAAATGTACTATGATATGGAGGTCCCATTCGAGCCTGTGTTAATGTCTCGGCAACTTCCTGCCCTATGCACAACTTTTCTGACGAAAGGTGGACATAGAAAAATCTTGCCCACAAAGTAGGTACAGAGTTTATGCAGTGACTCCACTCAAGCCGCCTGAGAATGCAGGGAAACCCTAGGGGCTCACGAAAACAGGTATGTAGGCCCGGTTCCTAAGTCATACCTAATGCGCGCTGAGGCATTGCATTACCCACATATGGCGCCGTGCATTAGGATGAGATATGTTTGAGGCTCTAACAGTTAATTCTCGACAAACCGATGCACACAGGAAAAAAACAAATAGTGAACTGCCCGGTTGGCGTAAAAGTGAATGTTAAGCACTGGAGAAATATTCACCTATGGAATGAAACAATATAAAATTCAGACACCATTTTGAATATGGAAACACAGTTAAATAATATGCATTATTTTGTGCAAATGGAATACTTTTAATTAATGAGGTAGCATGTTTGCACAACAATAATTAAAACAATTAATATATGTTCTTTGTAATGATTTATCAGCAAAAACAAATACCTGTGAAGATATCTTTAAAAGAGATTTTCAGATTGGCCGTAACATTTAATGACAATCCTTATTTACTTTCAGGTACGGCTAAGAGGATCTGATCCAAATAGGTGAAGAATTAATGTGGCGTTAAGAGGGATCAGTCCCCGCCATATTGGATTTTTATAATCGCAAAAACCTGCAGTATAGATTTTGTATTGAATTTTACGGAATGACACGACACAGGACATTCCTTTGTACATTTTCTTAAGTTGGTATTGATTGATTACTGTGGTTAATTTAGCTGCTGTAGTTGCCAGCAGAAAAAATCTCTTACTTCTTTCCAGACGTTACTAGTTAAAAATTAATAAAGATAGTGAAAATGTAACAATTTTATAAAGCTTGAGAAGCTCTTATTTATGCTGTGTCGTGCGGAAAATCTCGTTAAACCAACTTAAATGCATTTATGGCGAAATATGGATAAATTCAAGATGGTGGGGATTGATTTCCCTTAAGGAATTGCTTTGACAGTTACATGTAATCGGTATGGGAAATCACTAATGGAAAATCCATCTCCAGTGCCGTCAACTGAGATAGAACCCATAATTTTCATAATTAGTCACATGCAGTACTGCATTACCGAACAAGCTCAGCTAAGCAATTAAAACTATTGTTTGAGGTAACGCTAATTGTGGCGTAACACTAACTACATTTTCACACATAAACAGTTTGTCTGTGACGGTTCGGATTTCTGGACCTCGGCGTCGGGGGTGCGACGTCATTTTATGTGTGCGCCGTTTAACTGTTTGGCAAATTTATTGGACTTTCGATTAATGGCTTTTTCGTGTTTTGAAGATTTTGTTGCCATGTTTGTTCACGATTTTCGTTGTTTTTCGAGGTTTATTGTATTTATGGCTATGCAGACTTAGTCCTAAGGCCAGGCGCATTTTGCGCCGAATGAGAGTAAAGTAAAAAAAAACGTAAAAGTGTTATGACACGAGCTTGGACGGCATTTCTAATATCAGGAACACATGTACAGAGGTTTAGTAGTGCGTTTACAAGCAACTACGTCGATGGAGGACCAGTTTATCGTTCTAAGGGCGAGGAGAGATCGATAGTAGAAAGCAGGAGGAATCACAAGAGACATGCAATGTACTACTGGACGGCTGATATTGCGTTACGCACACAGGTGGTTCGTTCTCATTGACCATTACGGTGTGTGCTGTTGACTCCTACCCATCGGAGACAGTGTTTGCTGTGGCGCCGGGAACACAAGGACTTGGGAGTTGAACAATGGGGTTTCAGTACCCTTTTATGGATAAGAGCCCGATTTAGTCTCACTAGTAATTCTGGACGTCTATGCTTCTGGAGAGAGAGAGAGGCAGAGAACACGTAATCCTCCCCCTCTCCCCTCCTCAAAATCGTCTAAAGGCACCGGTTTGCTTGCAGGTTGCAGAGTTCTCTTTTTGGGATGCATAATGCTTTGTGACATACGTAGCTCATCAGCTACAAGGGATGTTCAGTTCCTGATATCAAGCCGCTGTTTTACCGGGGTTCCCATCCCTCATGAGCGTCTTTACACGGGTGCTGGGGGCCTTAAGTTCCTCTTCATTGACGAAAACACCCCATATCATCGTGCAGCGGCTGTCACTGAGCTGTTGGAGAGTGGAGGTATTCACTGAGTGGATTGGCCTACATGGTCCTCAGACCTAAATACAATCGAACACGTGTGGGAAAATACGTCGGGAGACACCTAGCACCATGTCTCCAGCCGCCAGCAATGACTCCGTAGCTGCGATCAGCGCTACTAGAGAAGTGGGCCATGATGCCTCGAGAGCTCCTCAAGATCCTCATACTGAGCATGAACAGATGGTGCACATCCTGCATCGCAGTCGGGGGTGATGATATCCCCTATTTAAGACTACATTTGTCTTGCCTGCCGTCTGTCACATGACGGTTTCTGTCATATGCCCTGCTGTGCTCAGGACCCACTTATGAATGAAGGTCATTTGCATCCCTTCGATTTTTTCTTGGTAAACGTTGTTCACCTTCCCCATACTCTTACATTTCGACGATGTTAGGGTATGATATGTACCTATTTTAAACACTGCTGTGCGACAGTACATGTGAAAACCTGTCCTGTTTTTAATTTTTGCATACTCGTGTTTAGTTTATTTTAGTGTGTACTATACAGTGCATACTACGTCTCAAATACACTAGAATTTAAAACCAAGGGAAGTCACACTTTCTTTGCCCAGTCCAATTTTTTTCTAATTATGAAGCAAAGTGTGATTATATTTTTAAGATATTATTCAGTGGCTTGCATTGTTACGAAATATATGTCCTAGTCAACGAACATTGACTATCACTTGCTACTACTGAAGCAAAAATCTGACCCGAAAAATTTAGTATGGAAAAATAAGATGACCCTCAACTTTGTGGCAGTAAAAACTGGAATAAAATTGATTGTACTATTTGGGTAAATACGACATTTAATTACTTTTAAGAAAAAAATGTTTCATTAATGTTAAAAAAAAAAAAAATCTAAGAACTTTTGTTAAAGTCAGTAGTAAAAATTATATAATGCTATGTTAAGTTATTCGTATGGACAGATTAACTTACGGGAAGGCATCCACTAGTGCGCTGACGAAGTCCTTTTCAATCTGGAAATTTGTCGTCCTCACACTTTTAGATTCATCCAAAATGAACAGAAATGCAGCATGTTGTCCTGTTTTATTGAGCTCCTCGAGAGTTTCGTTGATTTTATGTATTATGTCTATACCAACTTCCTGCGATGCTGCAAAGAATACATTTTGTAACGGTACATATAATTAATGTAAAATTTGTGGTATTTGGTGTAACTGAACCAATGAAAGACTTAAAAAGTAATATGATAAAGGGATTAATTACGTACCTAATATCTCTTTCTCTAAAAAAATTTCAATTGTTTAATTGAAGTTGTGACTACCATGGCAAGTTTATGAAGAAACAAACAATATTTTATTATCATATTTTTAAGACTGATAGCTAAAAATATTCAATTTAATTTTTGAAATGATTTTTACACTTCCGCATGTAATAAGTAGTTTCAAGAGAAAAAGAAATGTTGAATCTTATGGGAAAATATTGCGATTTATAAACCTTTAAATTATGGCCTGACATTTCCTAAATCCAGAACAGTTGCACATTCAGTTTCTACCCTTCCCCATGGCCTGATAAAAATAACTGCTCGTTGCCTGTTCCATATATGTACACAGCAGTATATGTTTAGATCTACACAGAAATAAAGTAATATTTGCAACAGTGCAAGGAAAACTTACTTTTGCATGAAGGAATGATACTGAGTCCTCCTGTGCCGTGCCAGCCTTTCTCGGTACACCTGATAACCTCACTGCCTATGAGCTGGCGGTTGCTGTCACATTCCAGCCTGCACTCTTCATTCTCCAGGCTCTCGGAAGTTACGCACTCGCGACGACTCCACGCGCCGCCTTCTGCAGGAGTCAGCCTGTGACAAACTGCAATTAATGGAAGATGTATAACGCCCGTAAGTAATGGTTGGATAGCAAATTATGCGAAAACTGTTACAAATCGTTTACCTGCCCATGCCTGCCCGAACTATCCTTCATCCTATGGCGCTTAACCCTTATTGATTAAAGAATGGTTCAAAATAGCTGCCTTTTACAACGAAAAATATCACTATCAGACGTTTATGTACTTGGATTGCAAGCCGTGAATAATATTTGTAAGACCAAAGTTGACATTGCTCAGTTGTAGAAATCATCCTGCAGCAATGGTATAATGATGATTTCATCAGGGGCACAGGCAGAAAGGTTGAGGGGAGGGGGGTTCTATTCCCCTCTCACCACCCACCCAAATGTGAAAGAAACATAAAAAAAATAAAAAAATTAAAAAAAAATATATATATATAGTTATTTATTTAGTAAAATGAGAAATTGGGTAAATAAAACGGTTTAATAAGACAGTAAAATAAGTAAAATAAAAATACAGGTGTCTATATGTACTGTTGCTCTTAGCTTCAAAAATATTTATAGGCGCTGCTTTATCATTAAAAACTCCCCCCCCCCTTCCAAGAAAACATTTCTGCCTATATGGGGCCGCGGTGGCTGAGTGGTTAGACTGTTCGCCTCCCCTCCCCCCTTCCAAGACGAATAGGGTTTAATCCCCAGCCAGGTCACTCCCAGATTTTCGCACGTGGGAATCGTGCCGGACGATGCCACTGGTCGGCGAGTTTTCTTGGGGATCTCCCGTTTCCCCTCGTTTCACCCTCATCGGCTCTCAAAACCTCGTTGTTAAGAGCCGCTCAAATCTTTCCACTCTCCACATCCTGCCCACGGCACCGGGTTTTTTCTTAATGACGTCCCTAATGCCTAGTACACACTGCGTATTATTTTCTACACACTTAATCCTATAACTGAACTTCACAAATGGTACCATGAGCGTGTGAATTGTATTAACAAATACATGGGTTTAGAAGCCGTGGGCGTCGTGCGAATGTAGACACCACTGGGGTGATAAGGACCTCCAATGTAATTACAATGATTCCGTGGACTCCCGGATCACACTTACTGGAGTTCTTTGTTTATGTCATCTCTTAAAATAACAATTGAGAGCAATTTAATTCAGTTTATGTTTTTACTTCGAATTCAATATCGCACATATTTTAAAGCATGTATTTGGGATGAGGCAAGCATCACAAAACAGTGCAGGCTGTGAGAAGTACACTACGTACTGAAACATTTTCTTACCTGTCAACACAATCACAAGAATAGGTAGTAGCCACATAACGCACATAATATTGTTATTTTTAAATTTAAAAAAATGTCTTAAATTTAATTTCGTAAGGAAATGTAACAATTCGATTAAATATCTAGGTTTGGTTTTTAAAAAGCATGTTATTTAATTACAGTCGTTAACTAGCCTAAATATTATGTTATTTTTTAAATTTTGGCTACATGATTTTGGAAAAAAATTGATAAAATGTAACTCAATGGCAATGGTGTACTTTTAAGAGTGTACCGTATAGGATCAGTGGAAATATATTATTAAATACTTCCTATGGCTGACTATAGGTGTAATAATAGTACCAATGGCCAAACATTTAATAATCTTTGGGAATTGATAAAATTCTATTCTCTGTTCTAAAAATTGTTAAATAAATCTTAAATAAAGGCTTGGCCACCAAGGCCTCCTTCTTTCGTTAATGGTAATGGGTGTGTGTGTAGAAATTAAGGAGGTATTGTATAAAAGCTTTTTTTAAATATGCATCTCTACTGGAAACAATATTTTTTCTACGTCCATCACAGTTTCTGCACTTGCACTACTGCTTTAAAAAGAAAGAAAATTCTTGTTGTTTCTTTGTTTTAATAAACCACATTAGAGTGCAATGATAAAACGTCAATTGTAGCTGAAGCGCCAAATTAAGTCTGGAGTTAAGTAAATAATGAATACATACCTCTAGTAAATGCTACTGAGCTTTCTTTAATAAGAACACTAAGGTGATTATTACTTTCATCACGGTGTAGGAAGAGGTGAATGTGATTAATTCCTGCATGGCCGACACAGCAATCCTGCATTCACGATGGTATAATAGTACTGAAGCTGCAGTAGACACTCACATGTCTTGCAGCCAGCCTTGGGAGGAGCGTCGCACAACTGTGTCCTTGCGTTGAAGTGCAGCCCAGGAGGACATGCCCTCAGGACAGGAGTCCCTCGAACACACTTGCAGAAGAAGGTGCAGTCGGTGAGGTGCGCGACTCTGCCCCTTGACCCCGCGGGGCACACTGCAGTGGTGGGGCACGCGAGGTTGTCCACAGCCACTTGCTAGGGTTTCACAGGCATTCGGGATGGAAAAAAAATAAAACGTGTCGGAGGCATTGCCTTTTTTACACACTATAAATCAATAAAGTTCATACACGCATAACAGACACACATTACATGGGCCAGACGTAAAACTGGTATACAGAATGTTTCAGTAAAAGCGTGCAAAAATGAAACTGGGAATGGGTACCGCACCACGGGAAGTTTTGAGATTGCGAACGGGAGGTCCACGAGGCCACCGAGAGGATATATGGGCGCAAATACGTCTAACACGAATACAGATGTCTGGATTGTAGCGTGTATTATTGAAATTGAGCGTGTACGCTATTGACAGGCAGTACTGTACAGGACCATTACATTGACGGACTGGTGTTTAAAGTATCAGTTCGTACCTCGCAAGAGTTGCTCAAAGTGACGGCCACCAACCTCAACGCAAGCATGACAACGGCGTGCGAAATTCTGCCGCACCCGTTAAAATATTGCATGCGCGTTGCGTCTGTCATTGATACACGCACGTACTGTGGCAATGTATAGACAACAGAGCCACCTTGTGGACTAGAGGTGAACCAAATACACATCGTGGGTCACCCCACATATTTACATCCACCGTATCTCCTTTGGTTGACCTCACGGATCACACGTTCCCTATCCCAAAACGTTCCGTAGTGCGACCCCTATTTTCAGTTTAATTTTAGCACGTTTTTACTGAAACAGCTTGTATGTATTTAACAGAGCCAAAATATTATACACACTTGTTCGAACATGTCACAGTTATCATTTGTTTGTCTGCAAGTACTGTTTTACCTTTATATTTTGTTAGGTTATGCATTTACTGTTTGAAAAAAAAACGGAACATTTAGCATTCTGTAACATGTAAGAACAGTAGGCAAAACAATATGCGCAAAAACGAAATTTTTCCATGTAAAGCATTACATGTAGCAACCCTACCATTTGCGGCAGAGGTGGCTGCGTGGCCGGTGGAGCGGCTGTTTTACAGATCGCTGGGACGGGGTAGCCACACTTTCCTGTTGCCGGGTTGAAGTGCTGGTCTCGTGGGCAGCTCAGCGAAGTTTCGCGTCCACGACTGCACTGGAACATCTTCTGGCAGTCTGAAGGATCGGGAAAGTATTCAATTTTTGGATCTTGGCTGTACGGGCAGTGGTTAACCTTTGTCGTGTCGGGGTGGACTGCCAAGGTGCCAACAAATTGCTTATCGAGCTCAATAGTTGCTGGACCTGGAAAGAATAAAAGACAGTACACTGTGGCAGTTATAAAATACTTGTAACAGCTACATCACTCCTACAAATAGACATTATACTGGGATTCCAACTACTCAACAAATCAACAAATGTAATACAGCAACATTTAAAATCAGTATATATTCCGTGTACGTAGCTCACATTTAAGGTTGTTTATTAGGGGTACTAGTAAAACCTGTAGTTAGTGTAACAATGTAACATTTAGAAACATGATAAATTTTTAATTTTGGTGGATTTTCTCGAAATAGTTTAAATACTGATGAAATTATGTCGTTGTTGTTTTGTGTGTGTGTGTGTGTATATATATATATATATATGTATATAGTATTTAGAGGATTGCAGTCATTGTAAGAGGTTCTCACCCAGAGCCACAGCGATGGCTTAATGTTTGGTGAGTGTCATTCTTGGAACTATTTTTTTTTTAATTTTTACAGACTAAACATATTTATTTAGAAAATTAAATAATTAAATAAATAAATAAGTTATTCTGAGTAAAATACATTAATCTTACCCAATTTCAAGGTCAGGTCCAGGAGGAGGGCTCATTTGAACCCTGGATATTTTGACATTTCAAGTTTAATTGCTAAGACTGGGAAATTATAACACATTTTGGACAAGTAATAGAAGAAATTCATAAAACTAAAGAAGGCACATGTGCACGTCAGTAATATCTGAACAGCATATTGAAAGTCCTTGAGGTTCCATGTGATACTCCTTGTGTCCTATTGGGAAAAAAAAACATCCAAATAGTGCAATAGTATCAGTTTTCAATGAACGGCAGTCCAACAGGAAATATACATGAAAAATTGCATAGAGAAAAAATTAGGAGGAGGAAATTAAAAAAAATATCCGTAAACATTTGATGATTGTGTAATACTTGAGTAAATATCAATGCTAGAACTGAATTTATTCTACATGATCACACAAATTATGATGTAACCACTTTATATGGTGCTGTGAGATGGTCTTGTCCCATACGGATGACGTGTGTGTGTGCGTGTGTGTGGGAGGGAGAGAGGCGAGAAACACCTCCTGTCTTGTCTAGCAGTGTTTGTGCCCCTGCTAGGTAGGTCTTAATTCGTTCAACGGCCAAATCACCTCTCTCCGCCCTTACCAAACCCAAGCGACCCACCAACATTCAGCAAGAGGGATGGAATATGATATGTAAGTACTAGATAATGGTATAGATATTCAGAGAAAAACAAAGGTAGACATAGAAAGATATAGTGAAACAGACAGATACAGAGATGAAGAGCGAGAGCGAGAGAGATAGAAAGAGAGAACGACGCAGAAACATAAATCAAGTAGCGTCTGGGTCTCGGAGCATGCATCGTCTGCGGTCTGTCGACCCCCTCCTCTTACGTCACCTCGTGAAATTACGCGCCCCGAGAGGGCTGAGATACGCGTTGATCTCAACAGAGTGTTTATTCCACATGCATCATAAACCCACGTTTCCTGCTATTTAAGAATCCTACGTGAACTGGGCCGACGTGACGATGAGGCGCCTTACAATACCGAACCTCGCGACGTTAGGTAAAGGTGACGATGCACGAGCTCGTTGCACTGACTCCATAAGGACTGCACGGGAAATCGCTTCACATCTTGCCTCTCGGAAACATCACAACTTCAACGAGTTCCCTAGCGAGAAGACACCAACATCCCCATTTACCGCCTCTGAAGGTACTTTCAGACGTCCTCGCAAGCACAGCCTAAATATCGGGGAGCCATAGATATTTGTAATATAAACATTTTCATTCATGCGAAATTACTAATAATTATGATGGTATCTACCGCTGAAATAAAAATTACTTATAGTGTGACTAGCACCAGGACGTCTGTGGGAAAGTTCAATGCAGCCACTGTTTGCTTTTACTTACACTCAACAGCAAGCACGTTACCTCTCCGATTAGCGTAGCTGCTGCAAATATTTCTCTTTCATTAGCCCGTTAAGGGGAAAATCCTTGCCATCTTGGATTTACGTATTTTCTCCCGTAACTTAATTTTCGGAGTCAATTCTGAAAAACCCAGCTAGCCAAGGCATAGGGAACATCTTACCAGTTATTTCGAAATCCAAACTTACTTTCTTTCACGTTAAGTTTCACATTTATAACCGTAATCAAATATTATAGTCCATTCAAGGTTACTTCCAACTTTTCTGAAACCCTGCTAAATTTCTCCTTCCAGGTTATTCCTCCGCCCCATGTAAACAAAGCTTAACCAAGTCTAGCAATTCACACTAAAGGGATAACTCACCGCATTCGTGCACACTTAGTGTAGTAATATTTTGCATAAGAACTATTTCTTACCAGCCATTTCCAACACGCGTATTTTCCAACTGCTTTTATTCATATAAATGATCAATTAAATATTATGATTTATATATAAAGTGTAAGTAAAAGTTCAATCTATCATTAATGGGATACTCTTATCTTAATACAAGGAATAAAAACTTGTGATACGTAGCATATTTAGATAACATCCAAACACGTCATACATGGGGTGATTTTTCAAAGGCTTTATTCAAAAAGTGTGACTGTCGCTACCTCAGTTGGTGACAGAAGGAAGTGCGGAATACCTGTGAGACAGTCCGGCTGCAAGCGCGCGTCGAATACGCCGAGGGTGGAGCTAAACCTGACGCGCGCCGGGCAGCTCCCTCGCAGGACCTCGCAGGTGCAGGTGTGGCGACACGTGGAGAGCGCCGCGTCCTGCGTGCAGCCGGCAGGTCCTGGAGGGACCCTCGGCGTCGTGCAGTCTACGTGCTCGGCGCTGCCGCACCGCCCGCTGCCCGGGTCGTAGTGCGAGCCCGCCGGGCAGCTGAGGGGCGCCTCGCCCTCCCCGGAGCAGAGCACACCCCTGGAGCAGTCGACGAAGTGCGGCGCGTGTGTTTGTCCGGCTTTCAAGTCGCACATCGCTACTGTGGCAGTGGCGTTCCTAGCCACCACCAGTCCCAGCTTGTTGCCTTCCATCTGGAAGCTACTGGGCTCTGCAAATTAAAGTTTTTAACGAAGGACATTAAACACACAGAAATCCTAAATAAAAAAAAACATTCATTCCTAAAAGGAAATATTAAAAACAAAAAAAAAAAAATACTGCGAAACCTTAGGACAATAGCCGACCTCCCGTGGCGCAGTCGGTTGGTGCGCCGCCGATCTGGGGCGCGGGAGGTCCTGGGTTTGAATCCAAGGTAAGGCATTGGTGTAAGTTTAAGTTTGTTCATAAGTTAGTTTGTAATCCGTCTCCTGATAAGCCTTCAGGCGTCACACCAAGGGTAGTTAATAAGCCCTTTCCAATTCCAACAATCAGGACAACAAAACCAGCAAATGAGAGCAAAGAGATTTGGATGGCTATTAATATCGAGTTCTTGAGAGCCGATGAGGGTGAAGTGAGGTGAGAATGGAGCAGCGCCGAAATGCAAGGGCGGGGGAAACGGGAGATCCCCGAAAAAAAAACACCGTCCAGCGGCATTGCCCGGCACGATTACCACATGCAGAAATCCAGAGGCGACCCCATCGGGAATCGAGCCCGGTTTGCCTATGTGGGAGGTGAGTAGTCTGACCACTACAACACCACGGCCCCATTAAACAGAGAGATAATTATGATTTTAAACATTGTATTCTTAAAATACAAAAAAAAAAAAAACTCTATTAAACATTTGGAAAATTTGTATATATAAAAATATCTCTGAAAATCTTAGGGCAATGAAGCCAGTAAATGAAATGTATTCGTTGTTACTCATATGGTTAACGACATTTTATAAATAACTTATTTTATTTCCCTATTTTCAAGGACATGTATCTTCCTTAATAATCACGATTGGCTGTAGGCAGTGTTATGTTTTCCACCTCATTTTCCATGACGAATCGTCTCACAAAGTTCGTACCTGAGGTTCAGGATATTCCTGAATACACTGTGTGTGTATGTATCTATATATACAGTATATTGCAAAAATACCTGTCAGTACGCCGGGGAAACAAACCTCACGTCTAGAGGAAGAAAAAACGTGATATGAACATAGGTCCGGAAACGCTTCTACAACTACAATTACATAATGTACATTGTATGGCCTGTGGGCTGGATCATGCAATCTCATGGGCTACCGCGAGACATAATCACCAAATAACAAGACATATATGTATATAAAATAATTTAAATATAAGAAATTTTGCATATTTTTAACCTTTAAATAAATGTTTGATTACATATACTGTATGTCAAGCTTTATTCCACGGCATTAGTTTATGTTGTAAATTTTTTCATCTGTACAACTTAGTTAGTATTTGTTATTATGGCTGCAACAAAACAGAACAATTCTGTCTTTGACATCAAATTATTCAAAAAATATAAAGTGTAAAATTTTTTTATTCTGGGAAAATGTCATAACATATATTGCGTACGAGTTAAACAATTTTTGGTACAATTATAAAATAATGAATTTTTTTGGGGTCCGACACCCCTGAGAATTATCAGGTGAACTGTGAATCGTAAATCTAGAAGACGGGAATTCCGTGTGCGAGAACCGCGGTTACTGCATTGTTCTTAACGCATTTTTTTTTTAAATTGCAAAGTCAGCTATATACCTGCGGCGCAGGCGGGCTGCAGCGGCAGGTCGAAGACGTGCACGTCGGCGGGGAAGTCGACGCGGAAGGGGCAGACGCTCCTGTGCTGGGCGCGCAGGCACGTGCACCGGTAGCTGCAGGTGTCCTTCGCGGTGCAGTCGCCATGGGAGGACCTGCAGCCGGAGAGGGCGG
>NQII01001177.1:48079-68925 GCA_002778355.1 Clitarchus hookeri | reverse complement strand
TCTCCAGCATGTCGTAGCTGGGGCACTGCGACAGCGCGGCCGGCGCCAGCACCAACAGCAACAACACCGTGTGCCTCATGGCTCCTGTCCCCGCCGACACGACAATACCTGTGGGCATTACAGTGATGCACTCTCAGGAGTTATATTACAGTACTTGTGAATATAAGCTGTTCACGGTAAACTGAGCACTTTTGATAACCCCGCTTAAGATTTACGTGTATAAACATAGTGGATTCTTCCGCCATATATAAAATTAACATTGCCATGGCCCTGGTCATTTATTTTATACATCGATCGAGTGAAACGCTGAAATTATCATAACAGTAAATGTTAAAAGATCAGGCAATTCTTTGACTCAGGTGCATTAAAAAATACACAAAGGAAAATAAATAATTTCAGTTTTCACAAATGTTTACTTAACACTTTTAATTCAACGTTAAGAGATGGAACTACTTTNGGAAAATAAATAATTTCAGTTTTCACAAATGTTTACTTAACACTTTTAATTCAACGTTAAGAGATGGAACTACTTTACCTCCATCGTTACCAACTTTACTGGACGCATGGCACTCAATGGGCCCGTTAAAATGTATGCAGGTAGTGACATTTTTCAAATGTTGATTCCAAAGTTCTCACTTTGTCGTGAAGAGCCTTTAAAGGCTGTTCACGGTAAACTGAGCACTTCCGAAAGCCCTGCTTAAGGGTGTTGGATATCAACAAATTAATTATTTTTTATTTGTATCAAACATTATTCAACTTGCACGCATTGTATGTAACGTAATTTTCCTCAAGAAAAAAATTACACGTTATAGTTTTTGACTAAAGTGATGCCAAATCCCAAATTTTTCTCTTTTGCTGCAGCCATAATAACAAATACTAAGTTATACAAATGAAAAAATTGACAACATAAACAAATGCCGGGGGCTACTGCGTGGCACACATGTAATCACCAAATAACAAGTCATATATAAATATGAAAAGTTTAATATAATCAAATTTTTGCATATTTTAAACATTTTTTTTTAGTAATGCATTAACTGACTAGATGGAGTTATTTGGACATTCGCCATTGCGATGCAGATGTTTGTCATGGAAAAACAAGACTGAACACGAAAAAATACTTAAATAATACAAGTAACCTATGGATGAGAAAATAAATGTATGCATAGAACACTGAAAAATTCCAAGAGGGAATAGAGTAAAAAAACAGACCAGCAACTAGTTACGACTTATATATACTAACTAATATTATAAATGCGAAAGTGTGTTTGTTTGTTTGTCCTTTCACACCACAACGGAGCAACGGATCGACGTAATATATTGTACAGAGATAGTTGGAGGGTCGGGAAGTGACATACGCTACTTTTTATCCAAAAAAAAAAATATATAATTCCCTCAGGAAATTATTTTTATTAAAAATAGGGCTCGGGGTACAATACTGCGTCAATGTAAGTTGTTAGCGTGGGACGAAAGCACGATGTCACACAAAAAAGTGACAGAGGCCATAAAAACCGAACTCTACAGGATATACGAAACAATACAGACATTATGGGAGGAATGGTTGTATTACTTGCTGGTGACTTCCGCCAGACTCTACCGGTGATTCAAAGGGGCACACCTGTAGATGAAATCAAAGCCTGTCTCAAGTCGTCAAGCTTATGGGCAAATGCCAAGAAATTCAGCTTGACGACAAATATGAGAGTGGACCTCTACAATGACGTTGATACAGGACATTATGCTGATACACTATTAAAAATTGGAGATGGGTGGTTAGAAACAGATGCCGAGGGCTGTTTGTCACTAACGGGGTATTTTAGTAATTTGGTGCAGAGTGATACGGAACTGATTGCTAGCGTTTACCCAGATCTACAAAGAAATATAAATTACTTCCAGTGGCTATGTAAAAGAGCGATTCTAGCACCAAAAATGACATCGTTAGTGCTCTGCTCTGTGTTTATGANGACTTCCAGTGGCTATGTAAAAGAGCGATTCTAGCACCAAAAATGACATCGTTAGTGCTCTGCTCTGTGTTTATGATCAGTGTCTGTCTACTAAAAAATACCGTTATTTCTCCATATAAGTTTGTTACTATTACCACTCGAGTAACATTCATTGACGATGTTTTTCNCTAAAAAATACCGTTATTTCTCCATATAAGTTTGTTACTATTACCACTCGAGTAACATTCATTGACGATGTTTTTCACCTTGCACTCATTGAAATTGAAAAGTAAGTGAAGACAGACATTGTCAGGGAAAAGTATAAATCATGGACTTTATTAAAAAAAAAAACCTAAACAATAATTCTGTAGTCCACGCGAGCGGAGCCGCGGGCACAGCTAGTGTGNCTAAAAAATACCGTTATTTCTCCATATAAGTTTGTTACTATTACCACTCGAGTAACATTCATTGACGATGTTTTTCCCCTTGCACTCATTGAAATTGAAAAGTAAGTGAAGACAGACATTGTCAGGAAAAAGTATAAATCATGGACTTTATTAAAAAAAAAAAAAACCTAAACAATAATTCTGTAGTCCACACGAGCGGAGAAGCGGGCACAGCTAGTGTGTGCAAATGTACACACACACACACACACCTGGCTTGCATTATGTCGTGTCTGGTAAAACTGCTGTGCTTTAGTGTGTTTCTTTGTNGGACTTTATTAAAAAAAAAAACCTAAACAATAATTCTGTAGTCCACGCGAGCGGAGCCGCGGGCACAGCTAGTGTGTGCAAATGTACACACACACACACACACACCTGGCTTGCATTATGTCGTGTCTGGTAAAACTGCTGTGCTTTAGTGTGTTTCTTTGTNTACACACACACACACACACCTGGCTTGCATTATGTCGTGTCTGGTAAAACTGCTGTGCTTTAGTGTGTTTCTTTGTTGTGTTGTACCATTGTTTCCCTACATATTTTGTCATTGTTGTCCTAATTTTTCCATGCAGGTTTCTATCTTTTGTTGTTTTCTATGTGTTATCTGTTGGTCCTGTATATATATATATAAATTTTTCGTAACTAGTTGCTGTTCTGTTTATTTAACTCTATTCCCTTTTGGAATTTTCCAGTGTTGTATACATATATTTACTTAGGTTACTTGTCTTATTTAAGTATTTTTTCGTGTTCAGTCTTGTTTTTCCAAGACAGACACCTGCATTGCAATTGCAAAAGTCCAAAAATCTCCATCTAGTCATTGACCCAAATTGCACTATTCATTCAAAGATCACAACATTGCATGAATTAACTGTTACTTGATAATTACAGATATGTGAAGCGGTAGCCCACAGCATTGGTAAAGCAACGTTGTAAAATTTTTCAATAGTATATCATAGTTATAATTTGTTATTGTAGCACCAGCAATACAGAAAATTTTAAGATTTTAAAACAAATAAATAAATAAAATATGAAATGTAAATTTATTAAATTGGAGAAAAATGTTATCACATTGTATGCGTACAATTTGAAAAATGTTTGATACAATTATACATATATTTTGTATCCTCCACCTTAAAAATCTACTTGTATAGTACTTCCAACCTTTCTGAAGCCGTGCTAAAGTTATACCTCTTGGATATTCCTCCGCCTCATGCAAGCAAAGTTGAACAAAACGTAACAAAATCTATAACATCGTACTAGATGGACAACGCACCCAACTCGTACGCACTCAGTGTAATAATATTTTGCATAAGAACTATTTATTACTAGGCAGTACCAACGCAACTATTTTTTCCCTTTTTTTTGTTCAAATTAGTTATAAATTAAATGTTTTAATTTATAAATGAAATATAAGTTAAAGTTTAATTTAACCAAAAATAAGGTAATTTTATGTTCAAGAAAGTGTAAAACTCTTGAGATACATGACATTTTTAGGAAACAGCCCAAGCATTTCATACGTTAAGAGCCACTCAAATCTCTTCACTCCACTATATGAGACACCTACGAGTATGTGCTTAGGTGACACCGCGCGGGGTGGCGCAGTGATGAACCACTACAACATTAGGGAAGACCCGGGTTAGATTCCCGACCCAGCCATACTGATTTCGATTTTCCATGGCTTTCCGAAATTCCTCCAGGCGAATGCTGGGACGGTTAATTTCTACAGGCCATGACCTATTCATTTCCCGTTTCAGATTCTCCGAACAGCTTGCTCCGTCTCTAAAGGTCTCGCTGTCGACGGAACGTCAAGGCAGTTTGGCCCGAACAAATGTGTTGCTTTATATTTGCACCAAATACTGTTCAACTTGTAGATACCAGATGTGACTACTTTTTTCTCATAAAATTAATTTTTACACAGCATAGTTTTTGCAAAATGACATATCAAAGTCAAAATTTTAGAATTTTTCTGATGTGCAAATAAAATAAACCAAACTGTTTGCGAAAAATTTAACGAGAACAACTGAAAGGTATTGTCTTAGTTCATTTTAAGGTGTGCTTAGCAAAAGCAGTTTTACAAAAATTCAAGGGCATCCACAAATAAAAATATGGAAGAATTGAGTTATTTTCAGCAGTTTCTTGAAATTGCGAAAACACTTGCTTGTAAAAATGTATAGGTGATTTGAACTAGCTCTTGGTATCTTCTTTCAGTGTGAATTATCACATTTCTGTGCGGAAGCGTTAGTTTTAATTATTTGTACATCCCTAAAATAAGAAACGTGTAATTTTCGCATGTATTTATGCAAAAACTATGCACCCATTTTTTGCGAGGAAAATGTTTTTACAGACAATGTATAACAATTAAACAGTATATGGTATCAATATAAAACACATTTTTTTCGTAGCAAACACCCGTAGGCTCTACCTACATACCTCTAGGCGAAGACTCTGTCGCAGCAATCGGTCATTGTGTTTTATTGAACTATTGTTTAAAAAAAATAGTTAAAAAAATAAATTATTACGTGATGTCTCTCACAGTGGAATTTCAAGAAAATCTTCCAGCCATTTTCAAATTTTGCTAAAA
Organism: Clitarchus hookeri; assembly: GCA_002778355.1. Lineage (NCBI taxonomy): Eukaryota > Metazoa > Arthropoda > Insecta > Phasmatodea > Phasmatidae > Clitarchus > Clitarchus hookeri. The sequence goes on along the minus strand of NQII01001177.1, from coordinate 63,964 downwards.
ATCGACAAAACAATATACCTTGTAGCGTTTCGAGGAGGGTATTAAAGCTCCATACCCACCCCCTTGAGCATAGAATGTCAAAGTTATTTGAAAGCGTTTGTGTATTTGTGAGTGCCGTCAAATCCTCTGCGTTAAGTGGGTGAGCTAAGCTTAAAGTCTCGTTGACAGTGAGGTCATCAGAGACGGATATATAAGTGGGATTTGTATATGTAGTCAGGTAAAGTTATTAAAATTATTAAATATTTGCTTGGATGTTTTATTTAGAAATACACTTAAACTCGAAATAAAACAATTGTTAACAACACACTATCCCATCACCCCAAAAAAATCGGTTATTCAAACAACACGCACTTATAAATCACAAACCAAAGAAAGAAGAAGGACATCCTCGCAAACGATTTGGAAACAAAAAATTACTTTTTATTGCAAAAAAAAAAAAATGAAATAATGGAAGACAATATCGAATTATTTTAACGGATAATACTTACAATTCTGACAAAAAATTTACTAAAAATGTATTCATCTTAATTAACGCGAAGCACTTTTTTTTACAAAAGAATAAATTTCATTTGATATTTTTCCAAATGGAAAACTAGTCCAAGCATTGAAAAAAGTTTGAAAATTAATTATAAGACTTTACAGCGTCTGATCTTAATAAACATAAATTAATATTCATAAATTAAATTTATTTTTAAGAATTTACTACGCGGATGGCATAGGGTATCGCAGAGGAGAGATTGTAATCGGGTACATTCCCTGAACACTGTCTTACACTTATCCAAGATAATTTTGCAAACGTTTGTAAAACACCATACTAACATACGAGGATGTACCAAATAAGACTTTATTTCACATGACTCGTATATGAGTGGCATTGCTGTGGCGACATAACCCAATGACGCGGTAGGCGTTGGTTTCTTACTTGAGGTACTCAAAAATTAACTTTGGGCTTTTTCTGCCATGCACACACTCCCTAACAACTTACTAATCATCGTTGTACAACTAAGCTGAGATGGATATTATGATGGTGTAGTTTACTTTTTACTCTAAAAAAACTTCCCGACGATCTAGCTGTTGCAACACTAGAACCAAGAGTCACTTAAATAATTTAAATTGCCGTGCACACTCCAAAACCGGAAATGACGTAACCTATCGAGATAGAAGAATTCGGAACTATAACGTACCAAGAAACAATTAAGAGTAATTAGATTTGACACTTATATTCTGTGCACTCTAGAAACGTGCAATTATAAGACAGTACGCTTTCCAAAGCACTGTTTAATTCAAACGTTAATTATTAGCAGTCAAATCATAATATTACATAGTAAATTGGAAATAACATTTTAGTTAAATAATAAATCTCATTACTAACTACAGAAGTGGTCACGGTAAAATTACCTCAGTACAGTTCCGATTCATCTGAAAAACAAATGCAGCCAGTTTGAATTACTTAATAAGACAAACTAATTATTTTTCTGATAAGCGAAAACTAATTAATTCATAGACTAACCAAGACCCTTATTCGTAAAAGGACATAATTTACCCTATATAAAAAATATTAAAATCCTAAAACAATGTCCTGTAATTATCCGACGTATATTTTCTTTTATAAAAAATTGGGGAATACCTTCCGGTCGGATTTTAAAATGATGAGCTGCTTCTTTGTGACGCATCCGTGCATTTGCTCTCAGAAACGAGGTATGGTTCTAAACTCTGACAAGAAAAAAAGAGGGGGTGGGCAATAAAAACAGTCCAATTATACCCTTATTGGCCTTTATTTTATTATTTTTCAATCCATTATAGTAAATTTTTTCTAACAAAACGCTTTTCATGTGTTCTGAAAATATTCCATCCATGGTCAACATGGTCAGTAATCAACATGAAAGTAAAAACTATGTAATTTTCTTATAAATAATAGTTCACCTATATTTAAATAGGCATCTTCATTATATTGGATGCACAATTATTTGTGAATTAGTTGAGTTGAGAGATTGGGTTGAGTTTTAACAACGAGGTCTCGTGAGCCGACGAGGGTTAAATGAGTTGAGAATGGAGCAGCGCCAGAATGCAAGAGCGGGGGAAACGGGATATACCAGAGAAAACCCGCCGACCAACGGCATCATCCGGCATTAATCCCACTGGAGAAAATCCGGGAGTGGCCCAGCCGGGGATTGAACCCGGGCGCCTTGGTGGGAGGCGAGCAGTCTAACCGCTCAGTCACCGCGGTCCCGTTGTGAATGAAATTGATAGATAACTTTGTAATAATATTGGAAAATATGCAGGTAATTGTTCACACTTAATCAGTCTCCGCTCAAAATATGTAGAAAACAATTTCTCTTTTTCTCATACGCTGCTGGAAAACAGGTTTAAAATAATGGATACATATCTCCATATAAACTTACATTTATAGTGTAAATTTCTTTAAATCTTCACACCTTTCCTGCCCCCCCCCTTGACTACCTGCAGAAGGAGAAGGGGAGGCAGTGACTCCCTATAGCAGTTCTCGTTTTACTGTGCGCCTTTGTAACATCACAGACTCTTCCGATGACGAGGAAACAAACACTAGCAAACTCACAGTCATCGTGCATTAAGCGCTTCCTCTTCTCGGGCACCTAACACCAAGGCCCGCTTTTTGCGTGTGGTTATAGGGAAGAGGGAAGAGGGAAGCGGGAAGAGGGTCTGGAGGATTACAATATACTACTCGAGTGACTGTGCATCTTGGAGCGGCTGCCGTGGTGCGTGTAACTACTTGCTGTTGAGCTCGGTTTGCATGGCTGCAGTACTATAGTCGGTTCACGACTGGAAGAGACTTTCTTGAAGCCCTGCTAAAGATTTACTTTCAAGCCCATTTCGTATCCTTCCACCAAAGGTAAACAAACATTGCCATGTGACTGCCACATGGCAGTCACATGGCAATGTTTACATTCCACTGTGTGTGTAGATGCGTTCGTACATGCACGTACCCATTATAAAAGTCATGTATATATTATTAATTGATATTCCACAAGCGTAAAGTTTTTAATCTTGAGAATTTCACACAAAACAATATGCGATGCCAGCGAAAAAACATTTCATTCTATAAACACAAAATGCGAGTATTTTGATGAATCGATAGTTGTTGTCTATTTACAATCGATTGTTAGTGACTTTCGATGAATTCTCGTACATCGAAGGCAAGATCATCAGTATTGAACGAAATTGCTACAGACGTTAAAATGGCGTGGTGGTTGAGTCGGATGTTTCGCGCAATTGTAAAACGTTATTTAAAAATGGTTGTGACGGTTTTCGACAGGACGGCAGAGTTTGCGAGTGAAGGATTCTACGTCTTCGACAATGTGAATACAATTCTTATGTGCAAATACTGCAACGTTAGAATAGAGTGGCAAAGGAAAGACACGTGCACGAAACACATAAAAACAAAAGAAATTAGAACTGAAAGTGAGCACAAATTAAAATCATACGTTATTAAAAACCAAATAATAAAGAGCGGATATTAGTAAAACAAGACAAATAAATGAATTATTATAGGTTAAACGAGATAATCGCACAAATTATCTGGCACGTGTGTCAACAACACAAGGACTACGAAGGTAAGTAAACAAATGGCCACGTTACTTTAACCTTGAGCGTGATAATGTGACTATGCAAGAAACGATGAAATCTAAATATGTTAGCATCACGTCATTAATAATTGGCATAATAAGATACAATTCTTTTCGACACCCATTTGTAAGCGATAAATTAACAATTACGTTAAAACTTTGGAACTATTTCCTCTCTTTGTGCTGGCAACCTAACGGCATAACTGTATCCGCGCTCGCCGCTGTTTGTAATGTTATATGCATGTCGCTAACGGCTAGGGTGTTTTTTCAAAGGTTGATTTTCAAAAGTTTCTTCCAGTCGTGAACCGACTATAGCTACACATTGACCGCCCGGGCCTGTCCCGTATTCTGTGAGACTAATCTTATAAAGGCTGTTCACTGTAAACTGGGCACTTTTCAAAGCGCTGCTTGAGGTCTACTTGTTTGCAAAATTAATATTCTTCCACCGCATGTAGAATTTACGTTGCCATGTACCTGATCACTTTTCATGCGCCGGTCGAGTGAAACTGAAATTATTGGAAAAGTAAATGTTTGAAAAAATTGCTAATTATCGTGCTTATATGCATTAAAAAAACATAAATTTTTTTTATGTATTCACAGATGTTTACCCAACACTTTTAATTCAACGTTAAAACATGGAACTACTATCCCTCCGTCGTTACCAACATTACCGGATGCATGCCAGTCAGTGTGCCCGTTAAAATATATGCGGATAGGGGTAGTGACGTTTTTTATTTCAAAAGTGCTCACTTTACTGTGAACAGCCTAACCAGCAAAATCACTGTGTTTTTTTTCTATTTAAGGGTTTTTTTTAAGTGCCTCTGAACGGCGCAAGGCAACACTGCTTATTTAAGAATTGGGAACGGATCAGTCATGATCTGTATTAAGTAACCATCCTAGCATTCGCCTCGAGTGATTTCGGAAAACCCTGGAAAACCGAAATCAGGATGGCTGGACCGAGATTCGAACATGGGTCCGCCCGAATGAGAGTCGAGTGGTTTACCAGTGCCCTTCCTCTCTCGTCGCCGCCGAAGAAATACTCACCACTGATCCTAACTAACTACAATACCGGATGGACCAAATGTACTAAAAGATAATATTAAACATGCGTGCTCTTTTTTTACTGTACACAAAATACTGAGGCGATGGTCGGTTTTCTGTACAGCTCGTCAGAAGGACTTAAGATATGTAAATGTGATTCCGTCGGTTTTAAAGTTCATTTAGTTACTTAATTACCCACCTAATCTCATCTGGCAGGAGGGGCCGCGGTGATATAGTGGCTAGAGTGCTCGTCTCCCGCAAAGGCGAGCCGAACCGGGTTCGATTCCCGGCGGGGTCACTCCCGGATTCCCGCGCGTGGGAATCGTGCCGGACGATGCCGCTGGTCGGCAGATTTCCTCGGGGATCTTCCGTTTACCCCGCCCTTGCATTCCGGTGCTTCTCCGTACTCAGCTCGTTTCACTGTTATCAGCCCTCAAGACCCGATTTTTAAGAGTACGTGGCCCGAGATTTTTTCTTCTTCGCGTTCGAGGCACGGCGATACGGGCTACAATAACACGCTCGACCAGCGGCCCATCGCTGAACCAGCGTGCTTCCCTGTGCAAAATACGTTAGCAACACTGTAATATTACTACACGTTATAAAAGCCCTCAGGTTAAACTACGATTGTACCTCTTTACTCTTCTCCTACCTCTTTACCAAGCGAGGTGGCGCAGTGGTAAATAATTGGACTCGCATTCGGGAGGACACGGGTACGATTAACGGTCCGGCCATCCTGATTTCGGTTTTCCATGGTTTCTCGAAATAACTTCAGTCGAATGCTGGGATGGGTCCTTAACAAAGAACATGACATATTCCTTCACATTCCTTCCCCAATCCCTCTTCCCTGAGTAACTTGCTCCGTCTCTAATGACCTCGCTGTCGACGAGACGTTAAGCCCAACTACCTACCTACCTATCCTACCCCTTTAGGAAACTCCGCAGACAATCTCCAAAAATAAGATTTTTAACAATTTCCCCAATTTATTTCTCCTAGAATACAATGCGATGGAAACAAAAAACTGCATTGGCTTAGATAATTGGTTTTTATCTTTTCTGGCGAAAATTCGTATTCCCGTGATATTTATTTGCTGAGATAGGCATGAACGCGCAAACAACGAATCTACAGAAAATATGCCCGAGCTACTAACTCTTGAACAGCTGCTGAAATCTCTCCGCTCCACTCCCTTCATTCGGCAGGACAGTTGTGAATGGGATGGTTACGTGTTAGCTTCGAGATTTAAGTGGACGTAGTATTATATTACTTGAGGATTGCTTCCCTTTTAAATTATGAATATAATCTTTGATTAATGCCTCCAGTGGTCGGTGAATGGCTCACTCGAACAGCTAACCCTACCTTATACCTAATTGCACCACATAAACTAATTATTACTCACTATTCGAACCTAGGACCTTACCTTAGGACTTCACACCAGACACTGAACTGGCACACAGTGTCGCACACCCTTGAAGATATATTTTGTGACACAGTTAAGAAAACATAAGCTCCTTGTCCCCATATCTATTTAAAATATCTCTACAAAAATGATGTACTTAAAATTATTTTTAAAACAGCAGTTTTATTTAATTACACCCTTAAATTATATACTAATATTAAAAAACAAGGAAAATAGAAACCTCCCGAGGGACGTAAAACATTTGTATCATATATATTTGGTATTCCTGAAGAGAACGTACTCTAAAATAAATATTTTGTTTTTACACAAATTTGATTAAGCCGTAGCATATTTGACTTTCATTTAGAAGACCATGTTTCGATCTCCAAGAGGTTTTTCCATCCCCTCCACATTATAGGCTAAAGCTGTCATTCCTCAACATGAGCATCTCCAACCCCTCGCCTATAAAAAATAGGATGTTGAATAGCTTCCAAGTATAAAAGAAAATGAAGAGATTATCGTTATTGAAGGCTCGATCTCACACGCCATGTTGCATTACTGTTTCTAACTGTAGAACAAACATAAGTTCTGAGCTTTTGTCAATTAATTGTGGCGTAATTAGTACAGCATAATTTAAGAATTATTAGCTGAAATTGCTGCTTCGCAATTATCAGATGGCGCGTAGATACAATTTAGCAACCACATTTGAAGGCATCTGTGAAATGTAAATGTGTTACAAAACTAAATATTCAGTCATTTCATTAAAAAGAAAGCTATGGTTTATAACTCGAAAATTCCTCATGACGTATGAGGTAGAGCCTTAAGAGATATACGATTTAAAGTTAAAATTATATTTTAATGATTATTAAATTTTTTTGATTGCGTTTGTTAATATGAACTCAGTTGAAAAATTTATTTGGTTTTCCGAAATAAATATTTATACTTCCTTTAGTTAAAGTATATTAAGTAAGCAATTAAATACTTTTATGGAATAAAATTCAACTTAACTATTAATGTCTCGTTCCGTTTTGTCCAGGCTAATACATAGGTTTATATCATGATTTTTCTATTTGATATTTATGTGTGGAAGCAGGTGCGAACAACAAAGTATTATTGTATATCACCTCTTTAACATTTATAACCCGTTAATGCTTAGCGACACATGGAATCGCACCATTGCCACCTCTGCTTAGGATCTACTTCCATTCCCATTTTATGTTTCTCCGCCATGTGTAAAGTGCTCACTGACGTCTACTCATTATTTTATTTATGTGTCTTTCAGGTAGAACCGTTAGAATGGAGTAAATTATACTTTCATGTCAATAATATGCTTAAAATTAACAAAATTGGTATAAAACAAACATAAATAGAACATTTAAAAGGACGCACTTTTAATACGACATTAAGCCATGGAACTGCTTTTCCTATGTCACTGCCAACTGACTATGGGAGTATGTCAGTCAGTAATTCCGTTAAAATTACGGGCAGAGAATTTTTTCAAAGGTTCATTTCAAAGGTTAAGTGTTTAGTTAACCGCGTACAACATATGTCAGAGAATATCTTTTTCATTCAGATACAGCTCTGTGTCCCAAGGACAAAGAATGAGATTGTTTAATAGCAAATGGACCCTTATTGTGCTACTCCACCATCGTAATCCTAATGGAACTAGTACTGTGAATTTGTTTTTTACAATGCCCGTCCTGTTATTGCGCTGCTATCCATATCAGTCCCATCGCTCATTTGTACGGACTAACATACATAAATTAAGAAAAAAAGAGAAGAAAACTTTATCTTTACACAACAAGCTCTGTGATTATCTCTGCGTCCTGGTGACCTCCGTGGCTAAGATCACTCGAGGTTCCGGGTAAGATTCTTGAGGAAGTATGGCTGTGTATGTGCCGGTTTCAGACGTAGGCCAAGTTTACGTTACTCGAATATGCAAGCTGTCCCCCTGAAGTAGCCTTCAGATTCTTGCTCGGCCGTTTCAGTGATATTTTCCCCAATCGCCTACTAAAAGCACAATGATCGCTATTTGCCTTCTCCCTCAGAAGTTAACATTCTTGTCGCTACCTTAATTGCTTTAGGAAACATTACGGTCGTTTCTACCATTCATAGCCGTCAGCAAAGAATGTGTAAGTACGTATACACTTGCTCGATTAGTCATAAACCAAAGTGGAGACCATAATAAATGTTAACCATTGATCTGATACAACTTCTCTCTTGAATACTGAGTGTGAAAATGAATTTTAAGTCTTGTAGAGAAAAAAAATACATTCATGTTCATGTCAAATACTGTTCAGTTTGAAAGACTTTATGTAAAACTTAATAAAAAATTCTGACAATTTTAAGTCAAAGTCATAACTTTACTGCTTCTTTGTCACAAAAAAATATTACCTGTTACAACAACTAAAACAATCCCTGAATTTTAAGTGGTTTGGAAGTGCTGCGGTTGTGAACGCTATGTATGGTTCATAATTATCCACTAGCTATAATTACAAGATTGTTGTACAATATTTGCAATCCGAAAACCATGGGTTCTAGTGTGATGATAGCGCATCAAGAATAACTTATGTACTTCAGTAAGTAGTCTCAGTCAGTTATACTTGTACGATGACACTTATGGTTTTATAATAAAACATGAAAAATGTATACTGGATAATAAAGATGGTTAATCCAGCAGTTCATAAATGCAAACCAATTATACGACATAACAAGTACTCGTTTATTGCAAATTACTTGTAAACAGTAAATTGATACGGCCCAGGAATAGTGGGTGCTTAACCAAGTATCTTACCATACCTGTGCCTTCAAATTTTCGTAAACAGCAGCTATTTTTACTTTTAAATTGGTGCTAACAACATTCTTGCATACATACTTCGAACGTAAGGATGTGATCCAATGGCACTTGGTGTATGCATACCATAACAACTATAAGTGGAAAGTTCATAAAATTCAATTATATATTATTGTAAGGCAGTAGTTAAACACTCTTCTAGTACTTAAGTCAAACATAGGATAATTAATCCCAGAGATATTCGGGTGGTAAAATTGTCCACGTACGAGAATGATTCGTAAAGGGCAGCCAACTTTGGTCTGAAAAGATGAGTTTAAGGCCATTCTTGCACACAAGTTGCAAAATATTTAATATATTTTTAGTGTGGCAAAGAAAATAATGGTTTTTTTTTTTTCAGAATTAGAAGAACACATTTAATTCATTAATTTCTCAGAACATTTGTGGGATGATCAACAGTCTTCTTGCTCGTGTGTTGGTAGATTTACCAATATGGTGGCCAGAATTAAAGACAAGAAAAATTCCGAACGTATGTGAAGGAAAGAAGGAATTTTGAGGACACGTGAGTGGCGATAAGTGACAATGAGATTTCATTAACAAAATTTTCCAGCGTTCGTGAAATAAGCTATAGTTTTGTGGGCTCATAAACGAACCGCAGTAAACAATTAGTTTAGATTATGAACCTTTTTAAGACCCCGTGTCTTGTGAAGAGAACATACGAGAAGGAAACGGGGCTGTGATATGAACTGTGCACAACAGGAAATAGCTCCCAGTACTGTAAGCCCATTTCATTCAAATGAGAGATGGCACAGATAAGACCGATTGATACTGAAGTTAAAATAGTATGCCACTCGATATTTTAACTGCAAAATAATTCTATGCCGATTTTTTTTATTAAATCGTAGCTGTGTTCAAATTGGAGTAAAGAATGACTCGTATTTAATAAATCGTAATACAGTACAATAAAAAATATATAAATGCGCATGCATCTCTCACATAAATTGACACCTTTAGGCTGATATATATTTACATATATATATATATATATATATATTTGAGTTTTTGAGAGTGTTAATTTGTGTTTAGCATTCAAATTATATACTAAAACCTTCAATGAACTTTTCCCTTTTTCACATTTATGGTGTATTGCCTTTATGGTCCCATTAATCCACTACAGAATTCACAAAACCTATGTATAATTGCACGAAAATGTGCTTACCTGACGGCAATGACATCATGTTAAGCCACACCTTGTTGTTAACAGCCACACACGACACTATCATGCATTTAACGACTTCCGGATAGAGAACTTCTATCTCACTGACCCACGTACGCTCTAGTTCTGACACGTGATGTGACGTTAGCTGCGTTACAGTGACCTCGTGACTATTACAAACGTCTGGTTCACGGATTTATCGATCGTTTGAATATAACATATCGCCACGGACATATTATGTTCCACGTCGTGACATTTATAAATAATTCACACAATATACCTGCCGTAACTGTAAACAAGCGCTGCTTATATCTGCTCATTTTTAAACAGTAGCGTTTTAAAAAGTTGACAGCTTGTGACGGTTTCTGCCGACACAAGCAGATAGGTCTCCGTCGTTTCCTCAGCAAGATGTTCGTTTGTCAAGGAATAGAGACCCTCCGTTAGTGTGTCATCAAAGGGTATAATTTAGTTTAGGTTTGTACAGTAGAAGAAACGTAAGTACAAAAACATATTTATCCCCTTTTCTGAAGTACAAAAAATATCAATTCCCAATATGGGATTACAAAAAAATATTTGAAAGTTTACTAATATCCCATGAGTTTTGGTTTTCTCACAAAGACCTTCCAACTTATATTTACATATGGTTCTATACAAAATGATTAAAGAANATCTTTTATAAATTATATAGAGCAACACCCCTCCCCCCCCCTTTTAAAATCAAGGAACAGCAGTTCCTTTCCTAATAAAATTCGTGGCCTGTCTCCATAAGCAGGGGGAAAACACAAGTCTTATATACAAATTTCCGTCGTCTTCTGGAAAATTTTCCCTACGATCCTGGAGTGGAAACGCTCCCTGGTGACGTCATGGTTGGCCGGCGTCACGTTGTCATGGAGACGCGCAGGGAAGGGGAGGGGCAGCAGATGAAGTTTTGAAGCAGCACATTAGCACACCACACGTCATTTGCCGTCCAGCAGTCATGCCGGCCACATCAGCGAGGTGGTCAGTAAACGGGTCCCATCACATTAAAGATAAGCCACGTCAACGGCCCTTATGTAGAAGTAGTAACCCAAGGCGAGGTGAAGTTAGGCGTATTTTTGATGTGCGTAGGCCGTCACAAGCTTCTAAAAATCGATTTGCCAAATACGCATGATCCAAAGACTAAAAAAAATTCGTATGTAAATTTTTGTAGGATCGGGTTGCACCGACGATGGTTTTATAGCTAGAAGAGAACTTTATGATACCACGAAGCAGTCAGGGCTTGTACAAACACAGGAGCAAGTTATGGCTTTGAAATACTACGTCCGAATCAAGACAAAATGCACAGACCTATGTATTCCGGCTCTCAACAAGAGGATTTCATTTTTCGTATCCGATTTTAAGAACAGATGGCAGCAAGCTCGTAGGATAAACGAAAGATTTTTGGGGAAGAACAAAGACTGGCTAGACTCATCAGTGGAGTTTCCAAACTATGGAAGGGTCGCTACTAGAAAACGTATGGATCGACCTACGAAGAGTTTCGATGAATCATGTCATAGGACAAAACTACTGAAAACAGAAAACTGGCGAGACACACATTCAAGTGACAAGCTTTAATTTGCCACTCAAATGAGCTTGCGTTCTTGTGGCAAAGTGGAAGCCTCAAAAATTGTAAAAGATATAACGGCAACATCACCCACGCGAGCTTCGAAATATCAAGAAGCTTACAAAATATTCTGTAATCAACCAGCGAAGCAGCTCACAGGAACAGAAGCACTTGCCATGTGTATTGATGCTCAGTTCACCAGACTTCTATACAATATTATTCGAGAGCATGATAAACAGAGGTTTTCCACTTATGCAAACAATCAGAAAGCTAAAAAATTTTTCCTCAGAAAAAACACACAATGTTATCTGAAACTGCGGCTGAAGTTAACCTGCAGGCACTTCTTGACCGCACTGCCTCCCGTCTTCTGGAGGCTCAGAAGGACGTATTTCACAACGCAGTTCAGAACAGTTTAAAACTGACCCTGAATTGCGAGTGGGGATTCGCCGGTTCTCCACAATCAGAATACAAGAAAACGTTTTCAAGTGACTACGGTAGTACAGACTAGAAAATCTTCCTTTCTTCCTTTGTGCCTATACGTCTAATTGATGACAACTCGGAAGGACACGGACCAATAGTTTTCTGGCAAATCCACGACCTTCGTCAACACGGTACTGTAGGCCCATCCGATTTCAGTTCCAACGTAAAACAGCAGATATAAAAAAATAATATAAAAAAAATGGAACAGGATTACATCAACAAATACAACAATGACATCCTTTTATTAGCGAGTTAGACGGCAAAAAAATTGAAGTTATCTCCAGCATGTTTTTCACTATTATTGACGTAAAGCGTGCAATGCCGTTACAGGAACTTCATCTACTCAGAGGGTTTCCTTTGTAATCTCACCTCTGAAGATTTCTACAACCTGGAAAAAGTTCTGCGTCCGAAGATAGTAGGTTCTTCAAGACTCAGCTTCGGCTTATCCGTGTCTCACGCACGCATTAGGTTCTTTGAGTGTTTGCTCCATCTGTCACATGAACTTCCGCTTAGGAAATGGCAAGCTCGGGGCATCGAGCAGAAGAATATTGTCTCGAAGACTAATAAAACCATTCAAGACAGATTCAAAAATATATGGGATTACTAGTAGATAAGCCAGAACAGGGCTTTAGCAACACAAATGATGGGAATACATCAACGCGTTTTTTTTAGAATCCGGCTTTATCGGCAAGCGTTACTGGTGATGACATTGACATAATAAGGATATTCAACACAATTTTGCAAGTGATCTCTTGTGGCCACGAAATAGATGTGGAAAAGTATCGCACGTATGCGTTGGATACAGCCCAGCTATTTATACATAAATACCCATGGTACGCTATGCACAATTTACAAAATTCTAATCCATGGTCCAGACATCATCCGCCATGCTTTCGTCCCTTATTGGTCAGCTAAGCAAGGAGGCCCAAGAGGCTGGAAACAAGGAATTTAAAAAGTACAGAGAAGGCTTTACCGGAAGGTGTCTAGAACAAAAACAAATGAAGATGTCCTCAACGTGCCACTGATATCCTCGGGCCCGCTTATTTCTTCACTCAGGCAGAGCCGAAGAAGAAAGCCACGCAGTTTAATAAGGAGATCCTGGGCATGTTTCGGGAACCGGATGTCCGTTGTGAGGTAGACGGCAGCAGCGACAACAACGATAGTGCAAACGAGACTGATGAGCCCCAATGACAGATTTTTGTAATTACGGTACTCCCTAATCTTTTGTTTCATTTTAAATCGTACTTTTCGTTATTACGGTAGCTTTACAAAAACCAAAAACTACTTTTATTACTATGTAAATCACATTGAGACAATTAAATATTTTTTCCCTTAATTCAGCATGCTTGGCCTTACTGCGAGGGGGCGCGGGAAGCGGGAGATCCCCGAGAAAACCCGCTGACCAGCGGCATCGTCCGGCACGACTCTCACGTGCGAAAATCCAGGTGACATCGAGCTCGATTCGCCTTGGTGGGGAGCAGGTAGTCTGACCACTACACCACCGCGGCCTCCAAGTAATGTTGAAGTTGGGTTAACTTCTCACATGGAAAATAAACATTTACTCCACGCCGCTCTTACTTTAATGAGAACGTACTGCTGCACGATCTACACCTGAAGATAACTATAAGAACAAGTTAACGCAACTGTGTTATCTTCAATGTGAATCGGCCTTTAAAGTGCTATTCTGGGTAGACAATAGGAGTGAAGGCGCCTCTTAGGAATGACAACGGGTATTTTTAGGAGATGACGATTCAAGAGTAAGGTGCTCCAAGAGGAGAGCGCATGGCAGTGAGACTGGGGCTTGCCTTCTGGCCGACTGCCGAGTTATGTATGATTCACACGTACGCCGAATACGGAGAGAAGGCAGAGCTGATAAGGTCTATGGCTATTCACATGTATATGAATAATCTTCGTTACCGTATTGTTGTTCGCTGAGAAATACTAGAATAACCAAACTGGCACATTTCTGGTACAATACCACGCTGATAAACAACAAACATTTTTTAGAAAATATGTTTTGGTAAAATGTAATATAGTGAAAATTCGACGATAGATTTATTTGAAGTTTAAATAATTTTACTATAAAGTTTTAAATTGAACTCGTTTTTTAGCGATGTACATAGATGCATTTCAAATTTACTTTTGCGTAACAAAACTTTTACATAAAAAATATTATTTGCATATTTCGTTTCGCTCTAAATACATCTTAGACTACTATATATTATATTTATACGTTATTCGCTCACAATAATTCATGCGACGATTGTCATAAACGTGTCAAAATGTTGACCTCTGGAAATTATTGACGAAGCAAGGTCTTCTCATATGTCGAAATTTCCGCGCGTGTTAAACATTTCGGTGAGGCTCAAAAGGAAAACGAGGACGCGTTTTATTTGGCTGTTCAGTTTTCTGAGCATTCTGTTCGGCGTTATTGGTTTTAGCTGGAGAATCACTGCTCCAGCTGAGCATAGCTAAGTCCTTCAACCACGGGAGTTACGGTAAACCAGCAGTTCACGTAAATAATAGACAATAAACATACTGTCAGCACAGTCATCGATGTACGCGGAAACTCCACATTGTATGCAAAGCATAAGTGAAGTGAATTTCGAAGTTAAAAAAAATATATNTCATCGATGTACGCGGAAACTCCACATTGTATGCAAAGCATAAGTGAAGTGAATTTCGAAGTTAAAAAAAATATATATATGTAGTAAAATTTTAAGATACTCAGTGTTCAAATGAACTCACGTGGTTAACCTGTCAAAAGATAACGGAANTCATCGATGTACGCGGAAACTCCGCATTGTATGCAAAGCATAAGTGAAGTGAATTTCGAAGTTAAAAAAAATATATGTAGTAAAATTTTAAGATACTCAGTGTTCAAATGAACTCACGTGGTTAACCTGTCAAAAGATAACGGAANAATATATGTAGTAAAATTTTAAGATACTCAGTGTTCAAATGAACTCACGTGGTTAACCTGTCAAAAGATAACGGAAGATGTGAGAGTCTTGGCATTTTTTGAACACTCTAAGAAGGGGTATTTCATTCTGATGAGTTAACCGAAGCATTTAAGACGTCGACTTTCCATCAAGGTTTGAAAACGAGAGAGATGCTGAAAACTTCTTCCGCAATACCAAACGTGGAATCGCATTCGGGAGGGCCTGGGTTCGAATCNAAACGAGAGAGATGCTGAAAACTTCTTCCGCAATACCAAACGTGGAATCGCATTCGGGAGGGCCTGGGTTCGAATCCCGGTCCGGTCATGATTTCTGTTTTCCATGGTTTCCCGAAATCACTCCACGTGAATTATGAGATGGTTCCTTAATATAGATCCTGGCCCATATCTTTGCCGCTCCTGGATCTGTGAGCAACTTGCACCGTCTCAAATGACCTCGCTGTCCACGAGACGTTAAGTTTTGCCTGCCTTCTTCCCCAGTATTCCCCCTTTCCCTTTCTACATACACATGTATGCATTACACATAACGTACTTAACCATCTAAAGAAACTTCACGATACGACCGGTAAAGATGTACGCGCAATTCACCTAAGTCTAACCGTGAATACGACAGTGATATTTATTCATTGTTAAAGTAGCTGGCGTACTTACAGCGTGGCGCAGGAGGAACGACCCTGTGTACACGGAGGTTCAGCTCTCGAGACAGCGGTCTCGTCTCGGGGGGTACTACCGCTGTTCCTCGCGAGAGAAGCGCAGTCACGCCCAGCCACTTGAGTGCCGACCGCCTGCGATAAACTGGCGCCGGGCCCGATCTCGCGAGC
>NQII01001177.1:0-48005 GCA_002778355.1 Clitarchus hookeri | reverse complement strand
TCCCTCCCCCGCTAAGCACCCGTCCCATCTCTAAATAACTGCTTGTTTGTGTGGACAAACCCCGCCCGTCTTCGATTCACGGGATGTGCCGGAAACCTCGAATGATAAGGAAGTTTCACGAAGCCCGTCTGAAATGACCATCGTTGTTCCTAGCACACAGATCCAGTAGAGGATGCCGAAACATTAAGGCTCGGCTTCGCCTCTTTTGCAGAAATTCTTCGTTTTTGCGCCATGACTTCGGATTTGTAGTAACTACTGACAGTGTACGATTATAAAAAATGTACATTTTACGAGTTGCTTAATATTTTTGTGCTTAATTTTGCTTACGTGTTATCTGATAGTTTTAAAAAGTTAGGAACATATTCAAATTTTATCAATAAGTTCCTGCCATTTTGCAAGCAGGAAATAACACAAAGTGAAAATTAGATACAAAAGTATTAAACAACTAGCAAATTGTAAAGTTTGTTATTATCAGCCATTTACATTAATACCTCTGAAACTAAAATAATGGCATGAAAACGAAGAATTTCTGCAAAAATAGGTGAAGAGGAGCTTTAAAGATTCTGCCTGCCTGCAGCTATTTTGTGTGTTCGAGGCCTCGAAACGTGTGAGCTGTAAGGGCGACTCTTGCTCACTCATCAGATGCCTTATCGCCTCAACTGGCTTGGTCTTTCCGTCGGCGACTCGCCTGGACGTGACTCTATGGGGCGAAGCTTTATTTTTATGGCACACTAATAAAGATAAAAGTATGATGCCAGTCTAAAGAAAACTCTAGAGTTTCTCTATAATAATTTTAGCAGCTAAAACTGATTCTGAAAACAGTCGTTTTGACAATTTTTAACACCTAAAAATAATATTTGAAATTGAAATGGGAATCTTTGTTTTCTGCCAAACCTCTCAACGCACTTGCGCCTCCCAGGAGGAACCCTGCACTCTGATTCTCTGTTGATGTTACGACCAATCTGCTGAGATGCGTGTCTGATTATAGTTGCCTGCCAGGTGCTGCATATCATGGAGTTACAAAGTGTCACCATTGAGTAAAGATATGCCTCTTCACTCAAATTGAGTAAAAATGTGCCTCTTCAAACAAATTGAGTAAAGATATGCCTCTTTACTCAATGGTGACACCTAACATGCCTGGGATTCACTTGCTCAGTTTCTTATCCATTGACCAGGGGCGCGATTCTCATTCTCTTTTCGCTTACCGGGAGCGCAATTACGAGAGCATCGTTAACTGGTGTAGCGGAGTTTACACTACTATGATATAGTCTTTTAGCGGTATCTTTATGCTTTTGAATCAAACCTTTAAAAAAATCACCACATGTGTGATGTGTTTGGTTGTTTCATAAATGTGTCGTTAATCACAAGCGGTTTATGCTTCTGTTAACATAAAAGTATACTTTACTTGTATTTTATCTATATAAATTATAATATTTCATATCATATGATGCATATGAATGAATACAGAGAGAAAGTAGGTGTGTTGGTAATGCCTAGTAAGGAATAATTCTTATGCAGAATATAATTAAACTGAGTGCGTTGTCCCTTTGGTGTAATTTTCTAGACTTAGTTAAACTTTATTTTCGTGATGCGGAGGAATAGTTTGAAAGTAGAAGTTTATCAGGGCTTCAGAAAAGTTGAAGTAACCACGAATGTACTATTGGCAGATGACCGCTACACTTCGTGTTCCCGATAAGCGGAGAAGAGAATGACCGTCGCAGCTCCAGGTCCCACCCAGCTTCTATTTGCAGGATGTCCCAAAATCTCGCATGAGCATGGTCGGGATATTTATAGAGCCCATTGAAATGACCCTCGATATTCAGCACCTTTGTGCACCCCGACGTCCGTTAACTATCGGTTGATAATGGATCACTACCGAGAACCGTATCTGATACTGTGTGCCTGCCAGGTGCTGCAGATCATGGCACCTTTGAGCATAAATCATAGTTTCGAAGTGACCCCAAAAAATAAAAGTCAAATGGTGATAGGTCTAGGCTTTACTCTTCAGCGCTTCTTATCCACCAACGACCTCGAAAATTGTGATCACGGTGTTCGCACACAACCGTGGCATAATGAGCTGGCGCACAGTTGTGTTGAAGCCTGTCTAGGAACTTGACGTCTGTTCAGCAGGCTGCGCTGCATAGTGCTTCAGAATACACGCTTACTTTTACTNCACACAACCGTGGCATAATGAGCTGGCGCACAGTTGTGTTGAAGCCTGTCTAGGAACTTGACGTCTGTTCAGCAGGCTGCGCTGCATAGTGCTTCAGAATACACGCTTACTTTTACTAAAGGCTGTTCACGATTAATTGAGCGCTTTTCAAATAAACCTTCNGGTGATAGGTCTAGGCTTTACTCTTCAGCGCTTCTTATCCACCAACGACCTCGAAAATTGTGATCACGGTGTTCGCGCACAACCGTGGCATAATGAGCTGGCGCACAGTTGTGTTGAAGCCTGTCTAGGAACTTGACGTCTGTTCAGCAGGCTGCGCTGCGTAGTGCTTCAGAATACACGCTTACTTTTACTAAAGGCTGTTCACGATTAATTGAGCGCTTTTCAAATAAACCTTCGAAAAACGGCACTGCCAATACCCGCGCATATTTTAGTCGGCACACCGACTGGCATGCACCCAGTAAAGTTGGTAGGCCCTAATGATGGAGATAAAATAATTCCATGTCTTAATGTTGAATTAGAAGTGTTAGGTAGACATATGAAAATGCTGATATTATTTATTTTTCTTTCTGTTTTTAAGTGATTATAAGTTTAAGAATTAGCAAATTTGTAAAAATATTTACTTTTATAATAATTTTGCAGTTTCACTTGACCGTCGCATGAATAGTGATAAGGTCCACGAAAATCTTAATTTCACACAGGGTAGAAGAATACTCAATGTTTATACAAGTAAATCTTAAGCAGGTCATTCAAAAGTGCTCATTTTACCGTGAGCATCCTATATCACTCGTGACGGTGTCCCCGCAGTACCAACAATTTGTTCCTCCTATGCAAGATGGTTTTAAATAACACGTCGAAATTCAAACCACAGCATCTATGGACTAATATAAACAAAAAATCCTTGTAGCAAAATTTTTGGAAAGGTCATCTAATATTTTAAATTTAAGTATAAGTTAGGCAAAACAACGCAGGGAATCCGCAGCTATACGTACCTGGGTGGACAACAAGTCGCATATCACGCAAGCGAACAGAACTGATGCGTCATGTGGAAAGCGCATGCACATGGCGCACCATAAACTCGAGGTACGTGGGCGCCGCTAGTGGTTGCTTGTTAGTGCACGAAACTCCGTGATCAATAGGAGGTTAGCAATTGAGTAGTAAAGGCTACCGGAAGTGTTTACATCTTTATTTGCCGCATGACGCGCCAATTCCGTTCGTCTTCTTGGTATGCAACTTGTTGTCCACCCAGGTACGTATAGCTACGGACTCCCTGCGATGTTTGGCCTAACTTTCAACTTACATTAAAAAATACTAGATTACCTTTCCAAAAATTTCATTTCAAGGATTTTTCGGTTTATTTTATAGATGCTGTAATTTGAATTTCGACTTCCCTAAAAACAGGTGAAGCAGACGACGTAATTCACGCGCGATACTCGTGCTGTTTCAGCGGCTATCTTAGTTTTTAAGTCGCTGATAATTACTCAGTTGATTTATTGTCTTTCAGATACTGCACTGACACAAAGGTCGATTTTCGCCTTCCTTCCCTCGTCAACACCTGGACACGTAAGTTGCGTACCTAAAGCCCGGTATAGGTAAGCATAGCCCAATGAAATTCCCTCTTTATAGATCCCATAAAATAAATATGAAATTAGTGAAAACGAGTTTCTGGATACCAGTGATTGCTTCACTCATTCGTTTTCGCAGATTTGCCAGTAATTCAGGCAAGCCGTCAATAAGTTACGATAGCAGTAGATAACATTTATAATAATCATAGATGCGCGGGCCTAGCATGCGCTACAAATGAGTATTTCTGTGCAGTTAGAATTAACACTGTATGCATGATCACCGATGCTCTCCTTTTCAAAATCATATTTTGCCTGAAATTCGTATATGTTAAGTAAAGAAACAAAGTCATAATCATTCCACCAATAGTCATCTAATGGACATATTTAACCAAAAGCTTTTTAAATAGGAAATTTTTTTTTATTAAATCAATTAATATTTAAGCCTTTAAATAATATAAAATAACGACGCACGCCACAGCGTAGTTTTCGCTTATCGGCTCAATAGAAACGCTTAACTTTTACAAAATGTTCGTACATTTGCATGATTGTATCGCGTATTGAGGAAGCACGTACTAAATTGCTTTTTCCATACGCCCATGATAGCTTTCCTACATATGTTGAGAGTCAAATCCGTAGTAAAGTTCCCAACTTTGTACTGTAACATGCTTATATTTGTATTTGCATCTTGATATGTGCTTGACTTCCCACGCAGGGGTCGGTAAGTAATTGTTACTGGGGCTCGCATGCTTTTGAGAAATGTTCATCTATTCCCAGGAGAAATATAAAATACACTACAAGCAATTTGAACATTTTTTTTCTTAGAGGATCGTACCATATATAAGCGCATATTGCATGTCAGTACCACAACAATTTTAAGGCTAAATTTTATTTATATATTGTTCTATTTTAATACAGTATTTTTACCATTTTCTACTTAAAACTTACATTGAAAAGGAGAATACCCAGATAGCATGCAAGCTTACGGCAAGTTTGCCATTTTACATGAATTTGCCTTGCCGAGAAATTTTGTCATAACACGTGTGATTCAAGATTAATTGAAGCCTAATTTCTCATGACTGGTACATAAATTTACTAATGGCAAGATTGCAGATGGCTTTAATTATACTTGCAGATTGCCAAGGCAAGCTTGCGGAAAGTAACAAATCAAATTTGCTACAAGCTTGAAATGTGGAGACTAGTTAGCTTGATTCAAGCTTACTGGGTTGCACAACAAGCTGGCTGTAAGCTTACAGATTTTTCATCACAAGATTGATTCTAGCTTGAATCAAGCTGATTATATTGTTGGAGAAGGTTTTACTCGGAAGACGTCTATGTCTCCTACATAAATATATACATTTTTCATTTTAAAATTAAAGAGGGCTACGGTGGTGTAGTGGTTAGACTACCCGCCTGCCACCTAGGCGAACCGGATTCGATTCCCGACGGGGCATCCCCTGGATTCCTGCATGTGGGAATCGTGCCGGACGATGCCGCTAGCCGGCAGGTCCTCTCGTGTATCTCCCGTTTCCCCCGCCCTTGCATTCCGGCGCTCCTCCATACTAACCTCACCCAAATCTCTTCACTCATTCATTTTAAAAAACCGTATCATTTTCGCTCATACTTCTTCTGGAATACTTGTAAGTACGCAAACACATGTACGTACGTGTACTAGAGCGAAAACAAAATTTAGTTTGTGAATGCGAGTTAAAGCAATGTATTTTATGTTTCGGCGATCCAGTTTTCTGACCTCTGGAGTCTGGGCTCGGACCGTAATTCACCTGTTTCCTATCTCTGGAGGTTAAAAACTTCCGTTACAGTTTAATGAAGTTTACTGNGTGTATCTCCCGTTTCCCCCGCCCTTGCATTCCGGCGCTCCTCCATACTAACCTCACCCAAATCTCTTCACTCATTAATTTTAAAAAACCGTATCATTTTCGCTCATACTTCTTCCGGAATACTTGTAAGTACGCAAACACTACATGCATGCACATGATCTCGCTTTTGTTTTAAATCAAACACTTACGCAGTTAAAGCAATGTATTTTATGTTTTGGCGATCCAGTTTTCTGACCTCTGGAGTCTAGGCTCGGACCGTAATTCACCTGTTTCCTATCTCTGGAGGTTAAAAACTTCCGTTACAGTTTAATGAAGTTTACTGAAATTAATTTACATACACATGTTGCTTACAGCTTGTACGGTTTTATGAGATTGTACAAGGTATGCTTGTAAAATATTAAAGTAATATCTTGTTAGTATCTCTTGTAGTATAATTTAGAGAGTTAAATGCAATTATGTGTAACACTGCCTTGTTTTGTATTTTTTTTTTTTTTGGCTGATAGGCGAACCTGTAGTAATAAAAGAAATCATGGCTAGGTATTCCACTGATGTCATTGCATCTTGTGCACTTGGAGTCAACGCTAATGCCCTGGAAGATGCCGAATGTGAATTCCGGTCTGTTATGAGAAAAAGGGGGGGGGATGGGCAAGTGACTCCCTCGGGAGGAAGGTCTCCGGGCGCTTGAAGTGGTGTGGTAGTACCATGTATAGTAGCTGAGCCCGGTTACCGCATTTGACCTTATAAATAGCGGATGATGCGTTTCGTATAGCCTGTCTCCACTCATGGCGACCCAAGGCTCCTCGCGCCACCCCTGGTTAGCGCAGATTGGGCTCCGCCACCCGTATCCATATGGAAACCAGTCTCCTGGTGACTGGTATGGGGTATCTACCATGATTGCTTGTGCCGACAGTTGGTACCTAGGCCTGACCACTTGGCGGGGTGTTCAACCAATTTGAATTCAGGCCGTTGGGGCCCAATACTGGAATTTAATGGTGAAGAAATTCTGAAGTATAGTAATGGTCAGTGGCTGAAGACGGCTCTTCCAGCCAGCTGCTCTGCTGGTGGATGGTTGTGGTGACGATGGCGTGGAAGCGATGACGATAACATGGAAGAACTCTGGTACATACGGATCCAGACCTACGGAGTTTGATAATGACGGAAAGCTTCCATTTCAGAGCAATGGGCGGCTTTTCCCGGGGAACGCGTACCATGGCGGAATCGGGGAAGTCTGCCACTCCACGTTCATCGCATACACCCTCTGTCTTCCTGTGGGTGGTCCGGGGTGGGATGATGGGCGGGTAACCGGCCTGTAATGGGTGTAAGGCTTATGCCCGGTGAGGCTTTAAAGGTCCTCAACCACAACCGGAGTANGGCTTTTCCCGGGGAACGCGTACCATGGCGGAATCGGGGAAGTCTGCCACTCCACGTTCATCGCATACACCCTCTGTATTCCTGTGGGTGGTCCGGGGTGGGATGATGGGCGGGTAACCGGCCTGTAATGGGTGTAAGGCTTATGCCCGGTGAGGCTTTAAAGGTCCTCAACCACAACCGGAGTGTGCTAATAGGTGGCTCTGCTACCTGGTGCACTAACGGGTGGAAGGGGCTACCTTTGTTCGCCTGGCACTCACCATTGGTGGAGCGATCGGTCATTGAAAACCCACTAGTTTCATGGAAAATAAGTGGCAGCACGGGTTGATGAGTTCGGTCCCACCAGAGGTTCTCTCTGAGTACCGATCACTAGAGGTTGGACTCGTGCTGGTAGTGGTTAACTCCGTTTGCTGGAGGAGGTCTGGAAAGATTCCTCCTCTTAAATAAAGGACTGGTTGTGTCCTGGAGAGACACTAGGGGTACGGATAGAACCCTGGCGAGACCACACGCTTGGTATCTGAGTACGTGGGTCTCAGAACCTTGTGGAAGGTCGTTCTCTGCTGTACTTA
Organism: Clitarchus hookeri; assembly: GCA_002778355.1. Taxonomy (NCBI): domain Eukaryota; kingdom Metazoa; phylum Arthropoda; class Insecta; order Phasmatodea; family Phasmatidae; genus Clitarchus; species Clitarchus hookeri. The sequence continues at coordinate 40,495 of NQII01001177.1, read as the reverse complement.
AGTATTAGGTTGGGGCTTTGGATCTAGTCAACTCAGGTGCTAATCTGGGACACCTGCGATGAGAGCGTGTGATCCCTCTACCCCATCGATTGGGCGGTCGTAGCGAGGGAATGGCCTTCGCGCTAAAAGTGCTACGTAAAAATACAAAAGTACAACAGCTGAGAAGCCTCAATTATATATCACGAGAAAGACTTTTCAGCACAAAGGTTTAAGAACACTCAGCAGCCTTCTACTGATTCTGCTGTCATCGCTTGTGAATTTGTTCAATCTTAGGACCACAGATGAGTGTGTTTACGAATATATTCGTCAAACATTCTGGGACGTGATGAATTACAGGAAGAAGAATGGCGTGCCCAAGAAATATTTTGTGGATTTGTTGATGCAAATAATGGATGAAGGTGAGATTCTATGTGAAGATGCCAAAGACTTGGAAGATATACGTGAAGCTAATGGATATGCAAACACGAGTTACTCTAAGAATGAAAAGGAATTATTTGAGTAAGTTTCTTTTTATTTTTCAATTGTGGGGGAGGTTTATGTTTCTTTCTTTTTGTAGTGGATAATTTCTCTTCACGATAGCAATACCCCTAATTTTAGCTTATTTTAGTATGGTTTATTTTTATTGTCTCTGACATTAAATGTTTTTGTATTTGAGTAGCGTAGCATTTGTACTGAAATGCTACGCATTATTTTTTGAAAGCCAAGTATATGTATCACAATTTGCATGTTCATAAAGAGTTTCTACAGATTTTGCGAGGGGTCTAAAGCACAACACTATTGGTTTTCACCTAGGTTTCCATCGTGGAGCTTATATATGGAGAGATAAAACATATAACCAAATATTAAGCAGGCAATTCAGGCAAATGCTATTTGTTTATTTTCGTGGACTCCCCAGTTCAAACCAGCAAAATGAGCAAATGCACCAATTATTACTCTGTGCCATTTTTCACAGCTATAGATTGCTCATGTGATTATCGAGGAAAGGCAAAATACACATATATAACCTGGTTTCATCGATATTTGCTTTTGAAGACTATGCACAATGGGTTCCCTGTCCATAATTTATACGGGAGTCGAGTAATGTTCAACATAAATAATTTATGTTTTGTGAGTAAAATAAGCATGGTATTATATTAACATAAGGTTAATTAAACTGAAATATGTTGAAAACTTTAATATAATTATTGATAGCATGTTAAATAAAACTGTGCGTCGATATCACAAAATTATACAAACAAAGTACCTTCAAAATGGAAAAAAAAAAATGTGTTACGTTTTAGCATTTGAAAATAAACAGCTTAATNGATAGCATGTTAAATAAAACTGTGCGTCGATATCACAAAATTATACAAACAAAGTACCTTCAAAATGGAAAAAAAAATGTGTTACGTTTTAGCATTTGAAAATAAACAGCTTAATTTTTTTGCAAGAATTTTTTCTTGGGTTGCTAGGCCAGTTCGAACTGAAAGTGACTGTAAATAAAGTTACTAAAAAAATATAATTAAAGGCACAAGATGTAAACTTGCTTCATTTTGTGCCATTGGTTTTGTTCTTATTCCTCCGTCTCTGCTGGTTTTGTTTAACACTCCAAGTTCATTTCAATCTTTTTGATCCACATTTTTTAATGTAATTTTTGTGACTGCTCTTATTTATTTCATCCTAGTTTCCGTTTCTTAGTTCTGTTTATTTTATGTATTGTGCACAGCTTTCCCTTTAATTTTAGTATAGGCCTAATTAAAAGTCANGTTTCTTAGTTCTGTTTATTTTATGTATTGTGCACAGCTTTCCCTTTAATTTTAGTATAGGCCTAATTAAAAGTCAAACAATACTTTTTTTGTAATTGCCATACATAACTAATGATCTTCAGAAACTTTACTGACGCCGGATCAAGAACTATGTTAAGTAACAGCAGTTCACTGCTATCTGATTGCCTATTTTTTGATTTTTCAGACTAGAAGGTAATGATGTCGCACAAGCGTTCATATTTTTGACTGCGGGATTTGAGACATCGTATTCTGTCATCACGTTTATTCTTTACGAATTATCACTGAACCAACAAATACAAGAGCGGCTGAGAAGAGAGATATTCGCCGTTCTTGACAAGCACGGCGGACAACTAACGTACGATGCTGTTGAAAATAACAAGTGTTAGAAATTTCTTTGTTATTTTTGACACGTCAATTTAAAAGCCTTCGTTAGATGTAATTACTTCTGCGTCACCAAATTTGATACACAATAAACGACGCACGCCAGTTATTTCCATGAAATAATTTGATAACAGCGAAAAGTTCTGCAGGGATCACACACACATTTTCACTAAATTATGAAACTATGTAAATACTCAGAACTCGTTCTTAATACCTTTAGTAAAATAATAGTTTAGCTGCCAACTTCAAATTAGTTTATAATTTTTGTAAATAACTTTTGATGTAAAATATTAAACGACATCGTCTTGGTGGGAGGCAAATAGCCTGACCACTATACCACAGCGGCCTCCAAGCGGGAGAACCTAGAGCAAGTGTGGACAGTGTGGACTAAACCAACTACTTACAAAATGCGACTGAGTCTGTTTCGTTTTAAGTACTTTGCAATGTATTACTGTTTCTATCTATGATCACGGAAAAAAAGACATTATATAAAAAGCTGTTAGCGTGTTGTAATAAATTCAAATAGTCGCATTCCAATTGAAGTGTTGATCATGTCAAAATTAAAATTATAAGAGGAGAAGAAATATTCTCAAAATGTAAGAGTGTTAAAGATTTACGAACCTCTTCCTTTCCAAGTGGAAGCTGTTGTNGAAATATTCTCAAAATGTAAGAGTGTTAAAGATTTACGAACCTCTTCCTTTCCAAGTGGAAGCTGTTGTTTTGCTTGTGATGTGCGTAAAAAAAACCGATTTAAACAAGACTTTAAGAGGACAAATTACCTTTCATAGTTTACTGCTGCTGTAGAGAGTCCAGGCGGTGTTTACACTAAAATGTTTTCCTTTACCTGCTATTATTATTTTCGATGGAACCAGTTGTACCTGATTTCTGCTGAGTGGGCACACAACACGTTCCCTTGCGTGATCGCAGTATGTTATCTGCGTGCTGGGATGAGTCGCATTTTTCCAGCCAGCACTTTTGTCGTGTGACTGAGCAGTTTCTTTCCTTTTTTCAGTTATCTGTTTGCGTTGCCGCCGGCAGCGCTTTAAAAACGCGCGAACTGACCTTGGTTACCAGTGTGCGATGCAAGGTCCAGCCTAGCTGATCACCTCGACAAGCAACCAGCAGTGTTCTGGGTAAGCCAGACGAAGTGCCACCATACCTGGGGCCTGCACAAAGGTACGGTGGAAAATATTTTTCTTTTATTTCTAAAACTATCATCCATTCTCAGCAACTTCCACATTTTTTGAAGCCGTGCTAAAATTATATTTTCAGGATATTCCTCCACCTCGTGCAAATAAATTTTATCCGAGTCTAGAAAATAACAGCAAAGGGACTACGCACCGCATCCGTGCGCACTCGGTGTAATAATATTGTGCAAGATAACTATTTATTTTTTCTAGTCATTACCAACGCACCTATTTCCTCGCTGATTTTATTTATATTTACTATAAATTAAATATTAAAATTTATAAATAAAATACTAACAAAAATATAATTTAATTACAAATAACGTACTTTAATGTTTAACAAAAGTTTAAAACGCTTTCGATACACGATATAATACGTAAACAATTAAAAACGTCATACATTGGGTGATTTTTCAAAGGTTTGATTAAAAAAGCTGGAAGAAACCGCGAATAGAATATAAAAGGAGAGTCAGCGATCCTGGGTAGGGATCGGACATTAGTACGTCTGAGCGCTATACGTCTAGGCACAAACAAATACAGGGTTATCGTCTAATTTTGTACGTGTATTCGTTATGGAAAATTAATTAGAGAACATAACACGAACTATGGCATTGTGTGGTTAGTAAGGAATAGACACGCATTTGGAAATTGGGAATTAAAATGAGTTATTATCGAAAGTCAGCAAAGTGAGATAAAATAACAAATAATAGAATGCCGATAGCCTCAGTTGATTTATGTAAACATTTAACGGTGATCAACATCATCCGTCATTAGGAAGTTGGGTGGTGCCATGTTATTAACCAACAAAAGAATGCCACCCATGGGTGTTTATCGATGTTGTGAAGTAATAATCACGTATAAGAGGTCGTTACAACCTTCATTTACCAGTGACGAACTATGTTATTACCCGCCAAATATTCACAGATAACTGATATCAAATCAGGCTATTCACGAGTATGTTATTTCATCTCCCGTAGTTAATGACATTTTGCAAATAACGAATAGTAGAAGGATTATGGGACTTTCGCACATCAGGACCTGGGACCGGAGCGTCGGAGCTGTTGCTGCTCTATCATTTCGGTCAGCCGGCGGCCATCTTGTATACATGTGACCTTACCTTGAGATTTGGGTTTAACACACGGCGACCTTTGATCTTGACCCCAGTGAACTTTATTCCAAAATAATCCAAAAAATTTCGTAACATTTGTAACAAAATATATTTAAAAAAAATTTAAGAACTAATTTAAAAATTGCTTAAAATTTAAAAAAATAATCACTTCAAACATTTTATTTTAAAAATTAATTTTAAAAAACTTAAAATTTATGGGGTCCACCAAACTCGTCTTCATCCATACTCGTTCCACCATCTGGGTAGGTGTAATCCACTGTCTTGGTAGGTGAAGTCCACAATCTTGGAAGGCGTCCCACCAACCTTCCGACATCTTGGTTTTTTCGTTTGTAATTTGTTTATGCATTACTGGAGTTTGACTCTCACCTTCGTTCGACCGCAATATTGTTTTTTTTTGTTTGTCATCTGTTTTTCATTGCTGGTGCTGGCTGTCCCCAGGACCGTACCCAGCTGACGACTGACCCCCCCCCCCCCNACCCTTGCAATATATTTATTTGGCCAGTTGCCCCACCCCTGATTCTCATAACAATTTCTTGGATTGGCGAATTGCTCGTTCGTTTTCAGATACCTTTGTTCCAACCAATCGGCGACCTACTTAAGTCGAGAGTACGAACTAATTTTTTCCCCTCGAAAACTTTTTATACGACGCACCCTGTGCCCCTACGGGAAATCAGTAATTTTTCTCGCTCTAAGAAATGTACGTGTGTTGTCCGAGCTACCATAAAATCCTTTCGGCAATTTTGCCATTTGGTAGGGTGCGCTCGCTTAATGCCTTGGACAAGCGGGACGAGTTACCATACCTACCGAAAGAATTTCTCCTGGTCCACATACCTTACGAAATTTCGACCGTATGTAAGTATTCGCCGGCCTACCTGCAGCAGTACGAAGACATACGAGACTGCCTCCCGTGTAAGGAGTGTTTGGAGGGCTGCACCACCTCGGTTCTAGACACGCTGCATCGCAGGGGTTAGTGCAAGGCCCGCCGAGCAGCCCTCGCGACGTCTACGCCCGTGGAAGACGACTTCCCGTAGAAGACGCCCTCCCCGTAGAAGACGACGCCTGCGTGCAAGGTATTTACTCGCAAGCTGTACCCGAGGAAGATGCTCCCTTCAAGAAATTTACTGGCAAGCACTGCCTGGCATGGAAACCAACCCAGAACACAGGTGCACAATGTGCATTAGTATTGATCTCACTAAAGTTTTAAATAACTTGGTAAAAATTTTTTTGAATTTCGGCGTGTGCATGGAAACATAATTTTTTATATAACAAAAACCTCTGGTGATAAAAAAATATTTTTTGCAACATTCAAGGTTTTNTGCATGGAAACATAATTTTTTATATAACAAAAACCTCTGGTGATAAAAAAATATTTTTTGCAACATTCAAGGTTTTCACTTGTTGGATACGTACACCATCAAACAGATTGCCATTTTATGCAGTGACAAAGACGAGAAAACCAAAGTTTTCACTTTTTTATCGTCGTGTACACGGCAACACCTCGACCGCGCCATGCAATCGACGTACCGCCTACAGACGTACGAAACGCACGGACTAAGGTGGAGCGAGGAGAATATTCCGTACGAGGAAATTCCGGCAATGCTAGGCTNTGCATGGAAACATAATTTTTTATATAACAAAAACCTCTGGTGATAAAAAAATATTTTTTGCAACATTCAAGGTTTTTACTTGTTGGATACGTACACCATCAAACAGATTGCCATTTTATGCAGTGACAAAGACGAGAAAACCAAAGTTTTCACTTTTTTATCGTCGTGTACACGGCAACACCTCGACCGCGCCATGCAATCGACGTACCGCCTATNTCGACCGCGCCATGCAATCGACGTACCGCCTACAGACGTACGAAACGCACGGACTAAGGTGGAGCGAGGAGAATATTCCGTACGAGGAAATTCCGGCAATGCTAGGCTCTGCCATAATTCGCAACTACCCTGTTAGTACAGTCAAATGAGGTGAAAAAATCGGTAAACCTCGGAATAAAAGTTAGAAAGCTGAAAATCTGCATAAATATTTGTTTTGGCATTTTAAAAGTTAGCTCAAAAGTCTCATAGAATCTCGCATCCTAGAGTCAAGATATTCAAGGTCAAAAGTCGCGAAAATAGTTTTTTTTATAAATATCTTGTTTCCTATGCTTCAAATAATGTTTGACGTTATTACAAAACTTGTAGAGCATAAAATTCTCTACAAATTTGGTCTTAAGCGATATTTTATATAATTAACCATTCTCGAGATTGATCGCGAAGAGTGGGAAGTGCCTAAACGTATATGGGATAACGTTATGTCAACTGTGGAATCCAAAGAAAAGTACAATTTATAAAATTAATTATTTACTACAAATATTATAATTTTTGTAAAACTTAAAGTATTTACTTATTTGTAAATAATATTTATAAACATTATTCATAAATAAGAGATATGTCTGATCCGCGGTTAAACACACCCACCCTCCCCTCAGAGTCACAAAACACTGCTACGTGAATTTAGCCGAATGAAAAGTGACATGCGAAAAAGAGTATATATATATATACATACATATATATGTGTGTGTGTGTTCGGCCTCTAATCCACAAGGTGTCAATAGTATTCACTCTTTAATAATTACGCGAACTAAAACATAGTTTTATTCCCGAGATGCTAGCCAACATGCATATTTATACCACAACACGAATTGTAGCAATGACACAAGCATACAGCTCTCATTCACTACCCTTCAACTTCGCCTTTACATATAAGGAAAGTCTTCACAAGTGCGAAAAACAATTAAAGTATATTGCAGCCAGTGCATTACGGTGACCATGAAATTTTAGAGATATGTTAATCCCTTTCGAATGTCGAAAATTAATTCTATGTACAATTTTTTGGTAAATAAATTCTGGCTCGAACTCCACCTTCGTTTCTTTTTTAGTATAAAAATAAAATGTGAAATTTTTTATTAATTCCGGCGAAACCAAAGATACTTATTGATGCTGCGAAAGTATGAAATAATGGAAAAAAGTAAACACCCTCCACTAGCTCATACGTCAAACACACCCACACTCACCTACACACACACACACACACACACACAGATCCCGAAATATCCCAATTGCAGTCGAGACTGATAGATGCATTTAAAAAACTGTCGAGATAAAATTATACTTAAAGAAGTGGTCACGAGTCCCATTACAGAAGTAAACGAGAGACACGTGTAGTCGTAATCTGAGCTTGCGCACACGGCCAGCCGTAGCCCCAGCAACTTGTTTTATTTCTCACAAAAGCCAAATTTAATTCATAGGATAATAAACACAGATACCTGCACTCACAAGTCAACACCAGGGAAGACCCATGTACAGAGTATCCGGGTTCGATACTCGACTCGATCGGCCCGAAATTTCTATTTTAAAAATCAATCGGGGTGAATGCCGGGAAGGTTTCTTGGTCGAGTCCTTACTTGTTCTCGCCTGCCCTAGCAACTCGCTCCGTCTCAAAATAGTATAAAATTTACTTTTATAATTATTTTAGCTTGCACACCACCTAGATAATGTAAATTAACGCTACCATTTTACGAGAATCTAATACCGTCACAAAACAAAAATAGTTATATGTGTTCATTATAAGAGGAAGATGGTGCTCTATTTTCTGTCACATAAAATCCGCAGCATCGGACTTTCAGAATCACGAGCCAGAAACGTTTTTAAAACAAAAAAACTTAACAAAATTGAAACACCTAATGCAGACAAATGTGTAGGTATTAACTTAAAAAAAAAATTACTATATTGAGCACAAAAATTTATTCGGTATCAGCAATTCCATGCATATTTCAGGTATACCGAGATACTATTTTGCATTTTACAGGTATTTAAAGCTACGATTTCTCACACGATGCGTTGTTGGCGAGTCTGATAACTCTAAGAATATAAACCGAATGAGTTCATTATTATTCTCTTCGCAATCCAAGAAACGACTCCTTTCATCATTTGATGAATATACTTAGAAATATTTCCACGCTCACGTACACAGTGATAAATTAATGTTAAACCATTTGGGAGGAAAAAATCTAACAGAATATTCAACCCGCTCATATCTGCAAATACGAGTGTAAACCTCCTTTCATAAATAAAATGTTAACCCTTGTTGCGACGGGAAAANACATAACCCTTTCCAGTCAATGATCGGTTCGGTTGGACCAGAGGACCCAGTCCATTCCATGTAAAAACAGCCCACATCATTATGGAACCACCACCATCTTGCACAGTTCCTTGTTGACAACTTAGGTCCATGAATTCGTAGGATCTGCGCAACACTCGAAACCTACCATCAGCTCTTACCAACTCAAATCGGGACTCATCTGACCAAGCCACGGTTTTCGAGTAATCTAGGGTCCAACCGATATAGTCACGAGCCCAGGAGAGGCGCTGTAGGCGATGCCAGGCTGTTAATAAAGGCACTCGAGTCGGTATTCTGCTGGCATAGCCCAGTACAGCCAAAGTTCGCCGCACTGTCCTAACGGACACGTCCGTCGTACGTCCCACATTGATTCCTGCTGTTATTTCACGCAGTGTTGCTTGTCTGTTAACACTGACCATTCTGCGCACACGTCGTTGGTCTCGGCCATTAAATGCAAGCGGTCGGCCACTGCGTTGTCCATGGTGGGAGGTTATGCCTGAAATGAGGTATTCTCGGCACACTCTTGACACTGTGGATCTCGGAATGTTGAATTCCCTAAACATTTCCGAAATGGAATGTCCCATGCGTCTAGCTCCAACCACCTTTCCGAGTTCAAAGTCTGTCAATTTCCGTCGTGCGGCCATAATCACGTCAGAGACCTTTTCACATGAATCACTTGACTACAAATGAAAGCCCAACCAATTCACTGCCCATTTATACATTTTGTTGGCGATACTACTGCCATATTTATATTTGCATATTGCTATCCCAAGTATTTTGTCACCTCTGTGTATTAGTATAGCCTTAGATATTAACTTTATAGTGCGGTGGGATATAAGAAATGGCTGGATGAAAATACAATTTCAAACATTGCATTTTTTATCGATGACGCTTCGATTGAGAGTGTTATACTAAGGAAACGTTCTGTGTTCCTTTAATGTTCACATAGTTATTACATCATATAATCAATAAACACTTATGGGTAACACATTTTTGTTGGCCAATAACATGGCACCTTTGATTTCCTAATGATTGGCGATATTATTAGCGGCCAAATAATCACAGGTGGCAAATACCAAATCAAGCTAACACTTTTCAAGTATTTGTTGTTTCATTTTACATAAGTTCTGACATTTTGTAAATAACTGCTTTTAACACTCAAGTTTTAAGGATGTGTCTTTTCATAACCATTATAGGTCATAGATCGTATTATGTTCTCTGCTCCATTTTGCATAATAATCATTAAACGAAGTTAGTCTCNTAACCATTATAGGTCATAGATCGTATTATGTTCTCTGCTCCATTTTGCATAATAATCATTAAACGAAGTTAGTCTCGTCCTATGTATTTACTCTTTTAAAATCATAAAGAGTATATTTAAANATAACCATTATAGGTCATAGATCGTATTATGTTCTCTGCTCCATTTTGCATAATAATCATTAAACGAAGTTAGTCTCATCCTATGTATTTACTCTTTTAAAAATCATAAAGAGTATATTTAACATGAGTACGCATAAAACGTATATAATACTGTGTAAATGTTTGCAGGTACTCCAAGACACACTTGGCAAAATGGCGTTAGTCTTCAGTTCCATTGCTGCGGACGTCTTCGTGGGCCTGGTAGTGTGCTTCGCTCTGCTGTACTTCTACATGACGAGGAACAACAACCTGTGGAGGAAGAAAGGCATCTACTACGTGAAGCCGGTGCCATTCGTCGGCAACATGTGGCAGGTTTTCCTGCGGAGACATAGCATTGGGTCTTACCTTCGCCAGGTGTACGAGGAGGCACCGAACGAGCCTTACATGGGAATCTTTGCCATGGACAAGCCGATCCTGGTGGTCCGCGACCTGGACCTCGTGCGCTGCATATTCGTTAAGGACGCCCAGACATTCCTTGACAGGACCTTCTCCCCAGACGAGACCGTCGATCCCATGCTCTGTAAGAGTCTCTTCGGGCTGAAGGGGTCGAAGTGGAGGCACTTGAGGGTCAAGCTGACGCCCACATTCACCTCGGGCAAGATGAAGAATATGTTCTGTCTGGTTGACGAGTGCGCGCATCAGTTGGTGAAGCTGATCAGTCGGGAGACATCAACAGGTACTCTAGTTATGTCCTATTTATCACATACTTTTTTTCCTTGATCATTAAAAAAATTAAGATNCCCACATTCACCTCGGGAAAGATGAAGAAGATGTTCTGTCTGGTTGACGAGTGCGCGCATCAGTTGGTGAAGCTGATCAGTCGGGAGACATCAACAGGTACTCTAGTTATGTCCTATTTATCACATACTTTTTTTCCTTGATCATTAAAAAAATTAAGAATTTAAGACATGACATAACACATGTATTTATTAAATGTTCTTTCAGTCTTTATTTTTTTATTTTTTGTTTAGTTATCGGAAATACAGAGGAAAACGGAGACTCAAGGCATGTCGATACATTCAAAGACTTACAAGCCAACTAAATGTTGTGCTGTTTACGAAAAAATAAATTGCTGTATTATCCACATAAAAAATACATTGCTGATATTTTTGACATGAGTTTTTTCTTTTTTGGTAAGACTTAAGCAATAATTTTAATTTAAAATTATAAACTCTTTTATGATGCCCCAACACAATATACATTCCAATGGGTTTGCTGATATTAATATAATAACATGGACGATTTTACAGAAAATGGTTAGCCATATTTAGCTGATTAGGATCTTTGTTGGGACATACCTGTAAAAAACACATTTATTCCAAATTAGGTGCCTTAGAGGAAAACGTTTATTAATAATTATAGGTGGTTGGGAGATACTCTATATGTATGTATTTACAAAATGTGTAATTTCGCGAATGGAACAATTGTTCCAAAGTTGTATATATTAAAATCTAAAATACATATATTATATATCATGTACTGTATTGGCCGAGATATATGCAATGGTAGGACACAGAAAGTTACTGTAGAGAGTCCGCTTAACATTAAAATTGGAGAACATTTTTGGTTATTATATGCACATCTGATCATGGATGGAATTATGAAGGTGTTCCCTAATACCCTTATGTCAAGATAGTTTCCAATTCTCTTGTCTTGGCTTTCTGAACCCGGAAGATGACACCCCTGTAGTGCCCCAGCTTTTTATGAGAGCTGAAAAATTATGACACGCGATATAAGATTTAATTTTCACTTCAGCAACTCCATGTAAGACCAGAAACTACTGACTTAGACATATGAATGCATACTTCAATCATGTTTTCGTCGCACATTAACCTAAGATCTTTAAGACGATCTTTTATATGACTGCTGAATACCACAGCGAATAAGTGTAAATAAGCATTCTGATTCCTTGTGGGCGTAGTTTGAAAATTAACAGCGTCGCGACCTATTTCATAACTCAGATTAATCGCGATCTGAACAACCAACCACATACAGGGCTAACTGGGAAATGAGTATACCATAACAGTAGTATTTTCAGTTAAAAAGTTTCACATAATCCGCTGAAATATTTCAGAGATAAATATGGCCACAGCAAACCTCTGCTTGTGTCAGTCAGTGATGCCAAGTGGTTTTGACAAGTCATTGGCAAAACAGTCTTCAGTGTCGTGCATCAACTGACAAGTACGGTATGGTATGTGCCCGCAGGCAAGCCGGCAATGGTGAAGGAGACGATGGCCAGGTACTCGACAGATGTGATCGCGTCGTGCGCCTTCGGCGTGAACGCGAACGCGGTGGAGGACGGCTCGTGCGAATTCCGCATGGTGATGCGGCGAGTGTTCGAGCTGACCTCTATGCAGCAGCTGGCACTCAACCTGGCCTTCCTGCGTCCCGCGGTGGGGCACGCACTCAAACTGAGTGCCATGGACTCGAGGGTTCTGCACTATGTGCGCCGCACTCTCTGGGACGTCGTCGATCACCGGCGCAAGAACGGCGTCGTGCGCAAGGACTTCGTCGACTTGCTCATGCAGATCCGGGATGGCGGCGACGTGCGCGGTGAGGATGCCAGGGACCTGCAGGAGATTAAGAAAGACATCGACCTCACCAATGTCGGATATGCCAACAAAACTGAGAAGGCAGACATAAGTAAGTATCCGTATTCAGGGAAAGGAAAATGTGTTTTAAACCGTTTGTGAGATAGACTCCACAGTCCTATGTATTTTCAATCCTCAGTTTTCAGTTCATTGGCTGATGCCCCAGTGTGTAGCCAGTTTTGACGCACACCAGGTGGCATGGGATTCAGTGCTTTTTCCTTGCAGGCATATTACTGGCTCAGATCAGAGTTCACCCAGGCATGTCTAATAAACTGTGATCAAATTGCAAACATTTAGAAATGTACACGTGTTTGAAGTCTAGTTTGTCCTTATATGAATAAGCGAAATGTTTGGTCACTACTGATAAGATACCTGTTGGAATTTCAAAACGTTCACATGGTAAAATAATAAAATGCTGGCTATTGTGAAATCAGCTGAACAAAATGATTGGGTTTAATATTAAGAAATATTTTACGAATATCTGAGACACTTTCACAACATCGATTTCAAACAAGAAAGCTCTTTGTGCCTTTTGAAGGCAAGAACCATGCTACAAGTCACCAAGTAAAAGTAAATTAATAGGATCTTGGATATCGTATTATTGTTCTAACTATTAATCTTAACTTTCCCACAATTAACACGATATTAAACATTTTACGAAATGAATTATGAAATATTGTTTTGGGCAAATATGGCCAAAGTCGTTTTGTTTGAAAGGGTTATCGTGAAATGTGGCCGCAATATGCCAAGGAATGTTTACATGGAGAAACCTACCCTTTCACTCGACTGCGGCCTTGTCTACATCGAACTACTGTTCTCTCTCAAACCACGTTTTAACCTCCCTTCCTGCTGGGAGGTGTGGCAACTAGTCTCACAACCTCTCCCCTCACAATGCTAGCAAGCCATGTATTGTCTGATTGCGACAGAATATATCCCCTCTAGTACTGTATGTTTATAACAAAACAAACTAAACAATTCTGAACATTCTCCAACCCATTAAAACTCTTGCCTCAAAATGCAAAAAAAAAATCTATATACATCTATCACAAATCACAAAAAAACAATTTGACTCTAAGAAAACAATGTACACAAATTACACTACTCGACAGCTAGAATGACGAATCTAAACAGGCCAGTGTAACTGCAGAGGTCTTTATATTTACTACTTTTACTAAACCATCATTTGCATGAAAAGTTTCCATTACAACTGCAAGTCACCATGTCAGTAGAGGATGTTGTCTCCTTTCACTTAGTCTGGTTTAATGCGTAATGTGTACGAAATATATTAGCTTTTTTGTTGAAGGACATTTAGAAATTCTGCGGTTGTTCATTGTACTTTTTGGTACCTGGACAGCTGCTTCATTGGTACGTCAGTCAAGTTAGGCCCAGGAAAGGACTCAAGTGAATTTAATTTAGGAAATGTTCAGGTCTGATAACTAGGATCATTGGGATCATCTGACAAGATGTTTCGTGATCTGGAGTTTAGACATGCTTCTATCCGAGCAAGTAGTGTAGTCACTACTTCGAGAGAAGGAGAGGAGAGATTTACCTGCAACGCTGCACTATATGGTGGTAAAAATGTTCCATGTGATCCCTTTTTATGCTGCAAACCCATTAAGCGCTTCGTTGAAATCTTAATTTAAGAAGAACTTTTGCAAATGCTACAGATTTCTTTTGGAATCAACGAAGGCATAAACGAAGTTAAAAAAAAGTGCCACTGTACAAATTTAGTACTTGCCTATGCGAGCTATGAGACATTGTAGTGCTGCTAAAAATACATCTAAAAAAGGAAAGCTTACAAGCTCCAAATGCCATATCCTTGTGGCTAAATGAAGTCAGCTACGCAACACTCCACCACTGTCTTGCTTCTCCTCTCACCAGCATTCAGTAACAAGGGCCCAGTATTATTTATCCTTGTATTTAGAAAGATACATGCCAGTCTGCCTTACACATGAAATACATTTGTGAACGAGGGCATGCTAACTTTGGCAGATTTTTGGTATCAGTAACTCCTGGCACAATTATATTATAAGCAGTTTTGGGCCAGCATGAAGAAGCAGATTTGTTCATTTGTAATTATGAGCTTTGTAATNCACAATTATATTATAAGCAGTTTTGGGCCAGCATGAAGAAGCAGATTTGTTCATTTGTAATTATGAGCTTTGTAATGCAGTGCTTTTGTGGTAGAATGAGTTGGTGCTTGTCAAATGAGAATGGTGCAAATGCCTTCACACAGACACACAAGCATGGTNCACACCAGGTGGCATGGGATTCAGTGCTTGTTTCCTTGCAGGTATATTACTGGCTCAGAGTTCACCCAGGCATGTCAAATAAACTGTGATCGAATTGCAAACATTAAAAAATGTACACGTGTTTGAAGTCTAGTTTGTCCTTTAATGAATAAGCGAAATGTTTGGTCACTACTGATAAGATACCTGTTGGAATTTCAAAACGTTCACATGGTAAAATAATAAAACGCTGGCTATTGTGAAATCAGCTGAACAAAATGATTGGGTTTAATATTATGAAATATTTTACGAATATCTGAGATACTTTCACAACATCGATTTCAAACTAGAAAGCTCTTTGTGCCTTTTGAAGGCAAGAACCATAGAACAAGTGAGCAAGTAAAATTAAATTAATAAGATCTTGGATTTTGTATTATTGTTCAGACTATTAANGCAAGAACCATAGAACAAGTGAGCAAGTAAAATTAAATTAATAAGATCTTGGATTTTGTATTATTGTTCAGACTATTAATCTTAATTTACCCATAATTAACAGGATATTACAAATTTCACAAAATGAATTATGAAATATTGGTCTGGGCAAAGATGGCCAAAGTCGTTTAGTTTGAAAGAGATATCGTGAAATGTGGCTGCAATAGGATTAAAATCGTTAACATGCATAAACTATCCTTTCACTCCGATGGTCCCCCACTAGGCAGCACGTTAAATGAGCTGTAGGAACTTTACTGCTACCTTGTCNACTATCCTTTCACTCCGATGGTCCCCCACTAGGCAGCACGTTAAATGAGCTGTAGGAACTTTACTGCTACCTTGTCTACATAGAACTACTGTTCTCTCCCGGACCAGGCTTACCCTCCCTTCCTGTAGGCTGGGAGGTGTGGGAGCAAGTCTTACAACCTCTCCCCTCACAACGCAAGCAAGCCATGTATCGTCTGGTTGCGACAGATTGTATCCCCTCTAGTACTGTCTTTCTATAACAAAACAAACTAAATAATTCTGAACATTCTCCAACCCTTTAAAACTCTTGCCTCAAATTGNTACTGTCTTTCTATAACAAAACAAACTAAATAATTCTGAACATTCTCCAACCCTTTAAAACTCTTGCCTCAAATTGCAAAAAAATACATATATCACAATGCACGTAAAAACAATTTTACTCTAGTAAAACAATACACACAAATTACAATACTCGAAAGCTAGAATGGCAAATTTAAACAGGACAGTGGGCCTGCAGAGGTCTTTACATTTACAACTTTTACTAAACCATCATTTGAAGGAAAGGTTTCCATTACGACTGCAAGTCACCATGTGAGTAGAGGAAGTTGTCTCCTTTCACCAGAATTACTATTTCTGGTTTAATGCGTGATATGTACGAAATACATTTGCTTTTTTGTTAAAGGAAGTTTAGATAATCCTTCGACTGCTCATTGAACTTGTTGCTACCTGGACAGCTGCTTCATTGGTGTGTCAGACAAGTTAGGCCCAGGAAAGGACTNACTGCTCATTGAACTTGTTGCTACCTGGACAGCTGCTTCATTGGTGTGTCAGACAAGTTAGGCCCAGGAAAGGACTCAAGTGAACTTAATTTAGGAAATGTTCAGGACAGATAACTAGTTACTTGGATCATTAGGATCATCTAACAAGATGGTTAGTGATCTGGAGTTGAGACATGCTTCTAACCGAGCAAGTAGTGTATTCACTCTTCGAGAGAGGGAGAGGAGGGATTTTCCTGCAACCCTGCACTATATAGTGGTAAAAATGTTCCATGTGATCCCTTTTTATNAGAGAGGGAGAGGAGGGATTTTCCTGCAACCCTGCACTATATAGTGGTAAAAATGTTCCATGTGATCCCTTTTTATGCTGCAAACCCATTAAGCGCATCGTTGAAATCTTCATTTACGAAGAACTTCTGCAATTGCTGCAAATCTCTTTTGGCATCAATGAAGGCATCAACGAAGTTAAAAGAAGTGCAACTATACAAGTTTAGACTTGCCTAGGCNAATCTCTTTTGGCATCAATGAAGGCATCAACGAAGTTAAAAGAAGTGCAACTATACAAGTTTAGACTTGCCTAGGCGAGCCATGAGACATTATAGTGCTGCTAAAAAGACATCAGAAAAAGGAAAGTTTACAAGCTCCAAATGCCATATCCTTGTGGCTAAATGAAGTCAGCTACGCAACACTCCACCACTGTCTTGCTTCTCCTATCACCAGCATTCAGTAACAAGGGCCCAGTATTATTTATCCTTGTATTTAGAAAGATACATGCCAGTCTGCCTTACACATGAAATACATTTGTGAACGAGGGCATGCTAACTTTGGCAGATTTTTGGTATCAGTAACTCCTGGCACAATTATATTATAAGCAGTTTTGGGCCAGCATGAAGAAGCAGATTTGTTCATTTGTAATTATGAGCTTTGTAATGCAGTGCTTTTGTGGTAGAATGAGTTGGTGCTTGTCAAATGAGAATGGTGCAAATGCCTTCACACAGACACACAAGCATGGTTGAATCTTAAAACATATTAAAATCACTTTATAGGTTCTTAGAATATACTGTTTTTGGTTCCCTGGATATCCTGTAACTAGTCTGCAAATTTTCATGTTGTGCGACCCATATACAGATTGCAGGGAATTGCATAACACTCCACCCTCAATCAGTGGATAAATTACATTGAAAGAAAGAAAAATGATTCACATAGGCAGTGACTCTTGTCAGGTGAGATAGTGAGGAACGTTGTTGCAGCATATCCTGCATCTCACTTGTAGCAGATTGTGGGACTACCACAGACATTACTGGAGTTCGTTGTTCTGGAAGTCCCTTTTTTTTTCCTTGAAGCGCTGTTGAAGGCCACTCCTCTGATTGATTGTGAAGTCATGTGGGCCGTGTAACCACAAATGCGAAGTGCTCAAAGTTTTGGTCCAACTGTTCTGGAAAACAAATTACATGAATGAATTGTTTTGCAATTGTGTCTTTATTTGCGCCCTTGTTTTGACTGCTGGATGTATACAACTCTCTTTGCAACAAATGTATTCCACCTTGTGGTCGGGGAGACTACCCAAAAAGAACAATTGTGGAATATGATCGCAGTGTAATGCTAGAAATACTTAAGTCATATGATTAGCAATGTTTAGTTCAACAGGACCAACAAGTAGCACTACTCACATAGTTCAAGAAATGAAATAGTTTGCGTTTGACTTGTGCTACCCATCGTTTAGAGCAAAACAATATCACTGTGATGTTAAACTTTACAAATACAGAGGATACAAAAAGGCAAGTGATATATGCTCGTTCGCTGGAATCTGAAAGTTCAAGGAGTTGTACATCACAGATTGCACCCTTGACTAGTACATGTCTCTCGACTTCAATGTCCTTTGCGATGACAACCCCACTGGAAGAGTTGATCCTAACTTAACTTATGGGACAAGATTTGTTACAGAATCATTTTTTAGTATGCAACCACTGGACGGATCAGCCCCGGGGAGTCAAATATGAATGCAACTGGGGACGAAACTTAACATTTGGTTATAACTGTCTTTATATCATGGACATCTCTGCCTGGTGAAATGTTTCTGTTGATTGTTTTCATAGCAGACCAAGTTTTCTCACCTTCTCTGAACCTTAGGGAAAATGGAGTATCTGGTGTTCTCTACCTTCAGATGGTATCACTCCTAGCATAGTGATATGGTTAAATCAAAGTTTTCTTAGCGGGAAAGCCTTCACAATGAAGAAGCTGAATCAGTTTTTGCTGTATTTTTAGAACTCCCTCCCTCCACTGTTTTCAAGCCACAGAGTGCATCATCAAAATAAAAATCCTTTCTTAAAGCTTCTGCTGCATTAGGGTAGCAGTAGGCTTCGTCTTCAGCAATCTACTATAGACACCAAGTTGCCAAGAAAGGTGGAGTGAAGTGAAGAGATTTGGACATTTCTAACAGCGAGGTCTTGAGAGTCCAACAGAGAATGGCTGGGATGCAGCATTCCTCCAGCGTCTCGTAACTTTACTGCAGCTTTGGAGAAAATACTTGTGTGCTATCTCTGGTGCTCTAATATTTTACAAATATCGCTCTCCGCCATTACAGGTAAATGTAAATGCATTATTAATTTTTAAAGGCTGGTGTTAAAATGTATGGTTTTTCAATAATACTATTGTCGGGTAAGATAAGCATTACTGAATTAAAAATACACTATGCATCTAAGTAAAAAATTTTTTTGAAGACAGCAGTCTTATTGAAAATATGCGGTCTAAGAGTTTCATTTTATTATTTATCTACTTACACTTAA
The DNA here is from genome assembly GCA_002778355.1 of Clitarchus hookeri. Lineage (NCBI taxonomy): Eukaryota > Metazoa > Arthropoda > Insecta > Phasmatodea > Phasmatidae > Clitarchus > Clitarchus hookeri. The sequence goes on along the minus strand of NQII01001177.1, from coordinate 21,324 downwards.
TAAAGTGTGTGAATAGTAAACCTTAATATGCTAATTATTCTTTAACTTTAAAATTAGAATCATTGTGTAATTAAGATTGGAATGTGCAATGGATGCACTTACTAAACTTTCACCCTCGGTAATTGCCCTGTAATTTTTTCCATAGTGTTGGTATCTGGAATCCCTATCCTGCAGTGGCTAGAACGACATATGAATTGACGAGGGTGTGTTCGCAAACATTTGAGCACAGGTTGTGCTGTATAGCACACTCGTAGAGCTTTTATGATAGCTTGAGCGAGCAAAGTACATTTTTAAAGTACATGATTTTCGTTACAAAATCGACACGGATCACCATTCGTTGCTTCGAAGGTGTTGGAATTTCTTAAGATGCTGACTTGGTTTGTTTGAATTCTGCTAGAGTTGTGTAGGTAGTGCTTTTGAATCACGAGACCTGGCCAGAATGGATGAGTTTTAATTCCTGGCACCTTTTATAAAGTAAAGTTAACAGTTCTTCTAAAGTATGAAAGCCATGGTGTTTCCTGTTTCCATTCCTTTCGTGTACTACTGCTCGTGTGTTTAATTAATATGTGTATGAAGAGAATTTCATGAAAAGATTTGCCAATTTCTAGGTTATTTGTAGCATTCAAATTTCCACTGTTATGACTGACTAGCTGTCGTAGTAGTGGAGTCAATTTTAGACCTTCAGTTGTGTTAACACTATTGTCACATATTTGGCTGCAATTACCTTGGAGTTGTTTTAAACGCTGGTTTCAGTAAATGCCAGGCATCTCAATATTTTTCATTCGAGATGGGAGATTTAGCAGCAAATCTTGTCCGTCGCCCTGCTTTCCTACTAATCGCCAATCCGCGGATTCCAAAATCCGCCACTAGATGTCAGCCACTCGGCTTTGCAACTCCCATAGCGGTTCACCAGAAAGCACTAACGCAGTAATCGAAGTGGAAAGGATTATTGCAGCTCTGAACAACGAGGCCTTCAGAGCCGATGAGGGCGAAACGAGGTGAGTAACGGGATATCTCCGTGCAAACCCGCTGACCAACAGAACCGACTGACGCGATACCCACTTGCGGAACTACAGGATCGACCTGTCGGAAATCAAACCCGTTCGCTTTGGTAGGAGGCGAGTGCTCTAGCCACTGTGCCACCGTGGCACGCAGTAATANGTGCTCTAGCCACTGTGACACCGTGGCACGCAGTAATCGGGGGAGAACTAGTGTTTCTAGCATGGTCCAATAGGACATACATTTTGCACAACTTACATTCTCTCTCTCTCTCCGTTGTGCTACTGCCTTCGTTTAGTGATAGCAAATAACCTATGAAATCATTTTCTGTAGTTGAAACGCATTAAATGGCGTTGTACGTCAGTTGTTGGTTCATTTGTATGTGCGTGTTGGTACCTAAACGTGTATATGTTTATATACCCATCACATGTAACTTTGCTATATACAACAATATATTTTATATTCACNAGTACCTAAACGTGTATATGTTTATATACCCATCACATGTAACTTTGCTATATACAACAATATATTTTATATTCACGTTCGTGTACGAAATTGCCAAAACTGTAACTCTTACAACTAAATACATGTGTTTTCCTATGTTCCAGAACTAGACGGCGATGACTTTGTGGCCCAGGCATTCGTGTTTCTCGTCGCTGGGTTTGAAACCTCTTCAACTGTACTGAACTTCACACTGTATGAGCTGGCACTGAACCCACACGTTCAAGACGAGCTACGTGAGGAGATCGTCTCTGTCCTTGGCAAGCACGGAGGCAAGGTGTCCTACGACTGTTTCAGTGAGATGCCTTACCTGGATATGGTGATGTCAGGTCAGTAGCCAAGTTGTACTTTTCATTGAACTTCGACGTGTAATACCGGACTTTTATCGCATCTCATGCAATAGAATAGAGACTCTCAACACAGGGACAATGCAAAGCGTGTGCTTTTTTGTAATTAGTAATTAGTATTTCACTACACTGGAAGAATATTTGTTATAGCAGAATATTACTAGTTTGTATATATCCAAACTTGCAAAATGTTTTGCAGGCTAGCAAAAACTGTAATGCAACCGAACCGATTTTGTTTATGTAATCTAATACATATTTGAAGTGTCGGAAAATATTACGTTTGGTCAACAAACTTTGTCTGAAAATCAAATATTTGGTTGACACTGTTCTTAATAATCCCACAGAGAGAAATGTAGCAAGAAAGTACTGATCCGGATGTGAACAAATTACTTTTTCATCTCAGTAATGCCAGTTTAAATGAGGTTTCTCTGTAAAATCTTACACACTTTACTCTGTAAACGTCGATATATCCATACACTGTACACTTGATACTAACAGTTTCTCTTGTTTTTTACATCGTAAGGCATAGGAAAAATTTTAACGGTTCCACTGTGACAAACATAATAAGTAAAAACACGTTCGGAGTATCTTGTAAAATATGGAATACTTCTAACATGAAATATTTTCTAAAGTGATAATGCATTAACGAATGGCCAAGTTTCAATGATGTTGCAGAAGTATCATTCTTTAGTATTTGGTGTCTGATATGAGCCCACCGTGCNAATGGCCAAGTATCAAGACCATCTACATGTGATAGAGCAGAACTAACATTATTTATTCATTGTTGTCTGATATGAGCCCACCGTGCAGTTGCACGGAGTTCGCCTTCAAATACAAAGTGCAAAGGGCATATTGCAATGCGTTCTTCTGAAGGCGCGGGCGTTTGTTTTAACAGCCTGAAAATATGAAACAGCAAGTTTGGGCAGATCTCAGTGGCGAAGCTGATTATAAAGCGGATTACGGTCCCATAGCCCCTGAGTAAGTTTTTTTTACGTGTGCTTGGGGTTAATATGATGTTCATTTTAGTACGTAATTCTCCCTTCCCATTTACGCGTCCCATAACAAGGACCAATTCAGTGGTGCCACGTTGGTGTTGTTATTTTGGCAAGTGCTTTTTCAAAAACTATAAAACACATTTTCTTACTGCTAGCAATGACATCGCTTGTAGTGTATAATTGGAGTTATGGTTGTAAAAAATGTAATACATGTAATTATTTATTATTTTTATAATTAATATTTCTTATTATTTTATAAATATATACAGTATGCATTATATATGAAATATATTACAACACATATTATTGTACATTATATTATATATTATTATAGTTTAAGTACAACACATATTATATTAAAATAATAAATATTAAAAATTTTTTATTATTATTATATTAATATTAATATATTATTATAATAAAAGCAATATATTAATTGTTTATATTACCATTACTTAAATCTAAATAAAACACATGTTAATTTCTATCCATAAACTTTATGAGTATAGTGAAACATTTTTGTATTTTACGGAGGTGTTTAGAAAATTACCTGTATATTTTAAAAAAAACCAACACTGTACTTTCAATTTTTTAAACAACTCCTTTTCCGAATATTTTTTCAGAATCACTTAGGAAGTACCCAACTCTACCCTTCCTGGAGAGAAAATGCCTGGCCGACTACAAGGTCCCTGGTACTAACTTCACCATTCCCAAGGACACCAGCTTGATGATTCCTGTTTGGGCCATCCAGAACGACCCCAAAGTGTACCCGGATCCAGAGAACTTCAATCCTGACAGATTCACTCACGAAAACAAGAGCAAACGACATCACTTCGCACATCTGCCATTCGGAGAAGGCCCAAGAATATGCATTGGTTAGTGCTGTCTTCAGTCATGCAGACAGTGTAAGCGATTATATAATTTCGTTACGGTGTATTTCCGTTGTTTTGATTCCCCTTAAGAGATAGCTGAGTGGGGATCAGCTCCCAATGCTCACGCTAATTTTAAAATTGCATCACGGCTTTAGTCTTTCTTGCTAATTTCCAAAAGCCACAGAGTTAAACTCTTCTTAAAATTAGGGAAAACGTTTTTATGTAAACACGTCTGTAATATATGCAAATGGAACTAGAAATGGTTATGGTGTTTTAGAAAATACAGGATGTCGTCTTTCATCTATCTTCGAAAGCTGCGGAGGAACATTTCCGAGCTGGCACAGTGTGTTTTTAGCTGTTAGAGCTAGGAAATGATGGTTTTGTAGGTACAAGGAAAACCACAACGAAATTGAATATTTCACTATTTAATACACCATCTCTAGCAGGTAGTATTATTTAAGAATTTTTAGTGATGTGAAAACGTGAAGTAACGGGTTTATTGCATTAAGTGACGTGCCATATTTTAGTACGAACTTTCGTAAATGTAGCTGAGGTAGTTGAGTGATTACAGTACTAGTTACTTCAAAGTCGTATTCAGGGGGCACTGTTTTATTTTTCTTAGAACAAAAAATTTATAGAATAAGATATTTACGAAATGTTATGTTAACTCAACGAGATGATAGGTTCACGGAAACATCTGTAAAATTGTATAATAAATTATTATAGATATACCATTGTAGAGATTTGTAGCATGGTATATACACATTCTACACAAAAATCTTGTTTTCGGCGTGAGTTCTGTTATATTCAGGATTTTCTGCGTCCTATCAAAAACAAACTCCAGTGGAGTGCTATATTGAAATTTCTAATCTATTATTACTTACCTTTAATTTCAACAATCATTCAAAAACACAAACCTGAATAAGTTTTCACCCATAGTTTTCCGTAATTTTATATAATTTATTTTAACTGTTCAGTTTCTGCAGCTATAGTGCTCATGTAGCCATAAGGACATTGTTCGTAAAATAAATTCATTTCTAGGTATAGGTCGGTTACGTATTTCTTATCGCCCCGTCCCTGCGCCTATAACCTCCCTGGATAACGCGAGGGTGTATACTGTTATCCTGCTTTCTTGGTGATATTGCTGTGATATTTCTGGACTAAGGATGTTCAGTCTGCTACACGTAACTTTTTTCATATTTCTCTCCAATCACCATATTACCCAGAGTTCTCTTTTTTTATAATTAGATTTAACAAAACACCACATACAGCAATAATTGACACAATGTAAAGTTTTCGAATTGAAAATTGTTGACTGTTTTTATTATAGTAACTTATAGAAACCCCAAATTTAGGATATATGAAAAATATCAGTCTATCAAAACTTACACAAATTGTATAGACTATTTAAACTATTGCGTAATACGATAGTTACCAGTATTCAGATATCTTGTGAATAAATCTAATCCCATAATAATGTATTTAGTAGTTCCAATTCTGTTCATGATTTTATGTTCCGGGAATTCGCGAACTTTCGAGACCTTTCCATAGTCCTTTCAAGAAGTGAAATGGAGATGTTTGGGTGGCTCTGAACCGCGGGGTCTTGGGAGGCGATGAGGGTGAAGCGAGGCGGTTAAGTAACAGAGCCGGAATTCAGGAGCGGGAGAAACGGCATATCCCCGAGAAAACCCGCTGACCAGAATCATCTTCCGGCAAGATTTCCACGTAAGAAAATCCGCGCGCGACCCCGCTGGGAATGGAAGCCGGTTCGTCTTGGTCTTAGGCGAGCGCTCTAGCCTTCTCGTCACCGTGGCCCCTTCCTTAAAGTGGCCGCCTGGTTGAAGGAATTTTGCACGTCTGAGGCCTAAAAGCGTGCGAGCGCTAGGGTCGACCGAGACATGCGCAGTAACTCTCTCATCTCCTCTGCGCGCAAAGCAGTGAACTGGCGTGCAGTCTCGCCGTCGATAACGCGAGTCTCTATTAGACTTTCAGCGGAGGCCCTACGATTTTATGACATAATAAAAATAAATGTNCGCCGTCGATAACGCGAGTCTCTATTAGACTTTCAGCGGAGGCCCTACGATTTTATGACATAATAAAAATAAATGTTTTCTACCGGAATGCTCATAACTAACAAAACACCGTGAAAACACCCATTTGAGCCATTTTCACTATCACCAAAATCTTGCTTTAGAGAGAATGGAGGAACTTAAAAACGTATATAGACGCGTAACGTTTCTTAAATGCTATTCGTAAGGAGACTTCACTCAGACACCTTGGACAGTTTTTTAATAAAACGTTTTCTGCTGAAGCTCTGCATACCGTCCGGCCGCCAACGCAGGCGGTCACCTTAAGACTACGTGGGACATGAATAAAGTCATAATACGTCAGTTGGAGCGCGTAAGACTTTGCAAGCCGAAGTAGAGAACCTAAGAAACTGATGAAGGGCAATCCTAAATTATGGTTTTTGCCAACATTTAATGCAAATAATTAGTCATAGTGATGTTTTTTTTGCATATAAATATTTCCGGCGTAAGAAATTAGCGCGGCAGAAATAAATCACTCTGGGAAAATGTTTGCTCAAGAAATTAGTGACGGCCGTTCAAAGTAAAGTGAGCACTTTTGGAATCAACCTTTGAAAAGAATCACTTCTCATAAATACATATATGTAACAGTACACANAAGTAAAGTGAGCACTTTTGGAATCAACCTTTGAAAAGAATCACTTCTCATAAATACATATATGTAACAGTACACACTGGCATGCAGCCTCCTAGTTAAGTTGGCAGCGAATTAAGAAAAATAATTCCTCGCTTTGATTTGCACTGAGAGTGTAATGTTTAAATATATGGTTACTGAAGTCAGGATTTCTTGTTTTATACTCACAGGAGTACGGATTTGCTTGTTATTAACACATTTACTTTCCTAAAAGTTTCCACGGTTTCACTCGGACGAAGCTTGAATAAAGTGAGACGGTCTACGGCCATGTTAATAGTACATGCGGCGGAGTAATACAAAATTAGGATAAAAGTGTATCTAAGCAGGGCTTTCAAAAGTGCTCAATTAACCATGCACAGCATATAACAATAACTATGTAGAATTTTTTGCTTTGTTTTATTAATATTGGAGTACATACAACCATAAAATGTCATCAATATCTAAAGTGTCAATCTAACTTATGTCACACGAATTCTTAACAGGAGTGTGTACTAAAATATTTTCTATGAAAGCGTTGTTTGTTGGAAATACGCGTATCTCAATAGACTAAATAAATGTTCTGGAAGTGAAAAGTTTTGCCAGAAATATAACAATCAATTATCTAAAACTCTATAGTTATGCTTTTATGATTTCAGGTGTAGTAATAAACATCGTCACAATATAAAAATAATAATAATAGAGTTTGCCTGCACAGTTTTCTTCGCCTCTAAACCATATTATCTCGTATACACTCGTCATAGTCTGAGATGTTGCAGATCATGTGAAACCATGGTCGGTGCTGTGCATGTCCACGAGCTAGCACCAATACGATCTTAGCGGTTTCCTAGACAATGATATTACTTGCTGTTGAAATACCATTTTGTAATTTTTTGCTTCTTGTGCCATGTATCTGTTGAAAACCTTTCCACACGTTATATTGGGACCTTCGTCATTAAGACTTCCCTAAGTATTGTACACACAACAATATTTCCTTTTGCAACACCTGAAACGAAATATTAATGTGCACGTTAAGGGGTTAAGAGATAGGAGAAAAGTTCAACCACATGGGCGCAGTTTAACTTGCGGGCTTTCATCGCGTGTAATAAAGTTCAACCATTACAGGTCTAACTTGCACAGTTACAGTTCAGTGACGGAAACGCTGTGAGCCAGCTTAGCGTCTTTAGCGTATAGTCTATACGCAGTTTCTTCGCTCTTTTAGAATCAAACATTTTGAAAAATCACCTCATGCAAGATGAGTTTGGTTGTTTTCTAAATATGTCATGTACCTCACCGTTTTTTTCTTCTGTTGGCATAAAAGTATCCTATGTTTTGTTAATTTGAACTTTTAATCATATTTTATTTACAAATTATAACATATTTGAATATATTATAATAATTATAATGTTCGTACGCCTCATGCGAACAAAGCTTAATCAAGTTTATAAAATTACACTGAAGGGACAGCGTACCGCATTCGTTGGCGCTTATTTTAATAATACTTTCCATAAGAAATATTTCTTGTTAAATATTACCATCACACCTATTTCCTCACATTTATTATTAATATGATTAAAATTAAGAAGAAAATCGGTGTGTTGATAATACTTAGCAAGAAATAATTCTTATGGAAAGTATTATTAAAATAAGCGCCAACGAATGCGGTACGCTCTCCCTTCGGTGTAATTTTCTAAACTTGATTAAGCTTTGTTCGCATGAGGTAAGGGATATCTAGAATGTAAACCTTNTTTGCACTGAGAGTGTAATGTTTAAATATATGGTTACTGAAGTCAGGATTTCTTGTTTTATACTCACAGGAGTACGAATTTGCTTGTTATTAACACATTTACTTTCCTAAACGTTTCCACGGTTTCACTCGGACGAAGCTTGAATAAAGTGAGACGGTCTACGGCCATGTTGATAGTACATGCGGCGGAGTAATACAAAATTAGGATAAAAGTGTATCTAAGCAGGGCTTTCAAAAGTGCTCAATTAACCATGCACAGCATATAACAATAACTATGTAGAATTTTTTGCTTTGTTTTATTAATATTGGAGTACATACAACTATAAAATGTCATCAATATCTGAAGTGTCAATCTAACTTAATGTCGCACGAATTCTTAACAGGAGTGTGTACTAAAATATTTTCTATGAAAGCGTTGTTTGTTGGAAATACGCGTATCTCAATAGACTAAATAAATGTTCTGGAAGTGAAAAGTTTTGCCAGAAATATAACAATCAATTATCTAAAACTCTATAGTTATGCTTTTATGATTTCAGGTGTAGTAATAAACATCGTCACAATATAAAAATAATAATAATAGAGTTAGCCTGCACAGTTTTCTTCGCCTCTGAACATATTATCTTGTATACACTCGTCCAAGTCTGAGATGTTGCAGATCATGTGAAACCATGGTCGGGGCTGTGCAAGTCCACGAGCTAGCACCAATACGAGCTTGGCGGCTTCCTAGACAATGATATTACTTGCTGTTGAAATACCATTTTGTAATTTTTTGCTTCTTGTGCCATGTATCTGTTGAAAACCTTTCCACACGTTATATTGGGACCTTCGTCATTAAGACTTTCCTAAGTATTGTACACACAACAATATTTCCTTTTGCAACACCTGAAACGAAATATTAATGTGCACGTTAAGGGGTTAAGAGAAAGGAGAAAAGTTCAACCGTATGGGCGCAGTTTAACTTGCGGGCTTTCATTGCGTGTAATAAAGTTCAACCATTACAGGTCTAACTTGCACAGTTACAGTTCAGCGACGGAAACGCTGTGAGCCAGCTTAGCGTCTTTAGCGTATAGTCTATTCGCAGTTTCTTCGCACTTTTAGAATCAAACATTTTGAAAAATCACCTCATGCATAATGAGTTTGGTTGTTTTCTAAATATGTCATGTACCTCACCGTTTTTTTCTTCTGTTGGCATAAAAGTATCCTATGTTTTGTTAATTTGAACTTTTAATCATATTTTATTTACAAATTATAACATATTTGAATATATTATTATAATTATAATGTTCGTACGCGTCATGCGAACAAAGTTTATCAAGTTTATAAAATTACACTGAAGGGCAGCGTACCGCATTCGTTGGCGCTTATTTTAATAATACTTTCCATAAGAACTATTTCTTATTAAATATTACCATCACACCTATTTCCTCACATTTATTATTAATATGATTAAAATTAAGAAGAAAATCAGTGTGTTGATAATACTTAGCAAGAAATAATTCTTATGGAAAGTATTATAACAGTGAGCGCACACGACAGCGGTGCGCTGTCCCTTCGGTGTAATTTTCTAAACTTGATTAAGCTTTGTTCGCATGAGGTAAGGGATATCTAGAATGTAAACCTTNGTCCCTTCGGTGTAATTTTCTAAACTTGATTAAGCTTTGTTCGCATGAGGTAAGGGATATCTAGAATGTAAACCTTTGGAATAAACCGTAAATGGACTACCGGAGCGACGGAGCGCTAAGCGAATGTGTTTAGTGTCGCCAGTATCACTCCCTCGCTTCTGTGCCTTGAACCGTTGCCGATCTCTCATATGCCCCCGGAAGGCCGTGCTCTCGCGAGAAGAGGAACCGAAGTTCCCATAACTCGTTAAGTAGGTTTGCAAATCTAGTTGCCGACCGACAGACTTGGGTTTAATCATTGAGCCAGCGACGGGATGCTGTGTTTATGTTTTAGATAGGCTCNATATATATATATACATATATATATATTTATTTATATCTGTTAAACACTATTGCTACATTAATAGATTTACGTGTAGGTGTTATCGGCGTAGGAGTGAAACTCTCCACAAGTCTCCCGACTGGCGTGTTGTAGTATCGTGATGTCTGTAGAACATGTTGTGTTGTTGACAAGTGGCTAGTTTGGGCTTTGAACGCGCAAAACAGTTGCACGTATAGTGAAATCCAAATGAGAAGATAATNGTTGACAAGTGGCTAGTTTGGGCTTTGAACGCGCAAAACAGTTGCACGTATAGTGAAATCCAAATGAGAAGATAATGCGCAGAAGACCAAAACGTGTCGAGCGAGTCGGTAGAGCCCGTTGCCGGTGCACGAAGGGGTGGTGTGGTTCAGTTCAATAGTGTCTACTATCTGGCGTTGGCGGGGCGAGAGCTGCTCCGCGTGCGAATATTACCTGTCGAAAATACGTAAGTCTCGCAGCGTGGTATTAAACAGCGCGGTAGTAGACGGCGATGTTATCAGTTTGGAGTATAGCGCTAACAGTGTCACGTAGTTTCCCTCCCTCCAGCAGCAGACGCTCGGAACAGCCCTCCCCTATACTGCTTTCCCCTACTGCAGCACCAACCAAAATTTCGCTAAGGTTATCTTCTCATTTGAACTTCACTATACACAGCAGCCTTATTTCTTACTGCAGTGTGTGTGCGTGTGAGTGTGTGATGTTGCGAGGTGTCATGTGTCCAGGTATGCGGTTCGGCCAGATGCAGGTGAAGACGGCCCTGATTCACATCCTGTCCAACTTCCAAGTGAGGCCGTGCGCCACCACGCCCAAGCCTCCGCTTGCCATGAAGCACTACGGAGGAACTCTCATCCCTCGCGACGAAGTACCCCTCACATTCACCAGCGTCGCCAACTGAGAAGATTCGTCGCAGCAAGAGTATCTTTCAGCCCTTTCAATCCTGCCTCGAGGCTCTTCGAGCAACATCACCATCTAGAGGAGTGAAAAGTGCTTGACTTGTGCTCATTTCTAATAAAAAAAAACCATGCATTACAGTATATTACCATAGAGTTATTTTTAATGTTATACAAATTTCATTCCAGGGGAAATTTTGGTGAAAATAATACAACAATTACAAATCATGAAAACATACGAAGTTGTATTGGAAGCATTAATTTTGAAAAAAAAATCCAATAATTAACAACTGCGTTTAAAATCCACATTTATATAAAGTATTACATATTCTCAACTTACTGGATTAAAAATAAACAACCTACATAATGACTGTTTTTCCATGATGGCGGATTTTTTCCGAAATGAGAAAAATAAAACAATTTTCTGTAAATGATTATATGGTAATGCTGAAAACTTTTCAAAGTTCTCGTTTTGTTATTAATTTTATCCAGGCGAAGTCAATGCTTCATCTGAATTCTTTGATATTTTGGACGTGTTAAATTTCGTCAATGACCAATCAGAGAATTTCGAGACGAAATGGTGTATGTAAAGTGTTATGAACTTACATTTTACTGCGGTTTGGGGCGTTTTATTGTGGTAATTTTTATATGTTTATTATAGTTTATTTTATTTTAATTTTGAGTATAAGTTAGTGTTGCCCTAAACTATTTGTTTGTTTAATGAGGCAAAGTGGCGAGTGTTGTGAGAAGCAGCAACTGCTTCTCCTGTAGTGTTGTCGTGGCTTTAGTCTGTGTGATTATTGGCCTAAAGTTGTCCATTAGGGTTACTAAGTGTGTTTCTCACAGAAAAGCGGCCAGTTTATACATTTATGCTAACATGGCCGTATTTTCTGTTGTGTTGTTGTCCCTTCTCCTGTATTGTTGTGACTTTTCCCTTTGCTGTTGTGTGGGTGCTTGTTCCCTATGTGTGTTTCCCTGTTCAGTCTGCTTTTTCTGTGATTGAAGGGGAGGGAATTCAGCCTTTGACTGAATATTTGCTCGCGTGTTTTCCCGGATTTCCTGCCTAGTGTCTCGTATTTGTTTGGTGGGTTTAGGTCCCATCCTTTGTTTGCGTGCTTCGATGTGCTTCCGGATTACTTCACACTGTTTCCATACAGCCGATTGCCCTGTTTTCTTGCAGAGTGAACATTTCCACTTTGCTTTGGTCTGTTTTTGAGTAGTACAATCTGCCTTTGTGTACAATCCCGTACACAGAGCGCAGATTGGCCGAAGTGTGCAGTATTTCTAAGTGAGCGCACAACGCATGTACTGCATTGCATCTTCAGCGCGGAGTTTGTACAGTTATATGCGAACTGACGTGTATAATAGGATGGGTATTCTCAGTACGTCGAGATCTTCGTGTTTATGTACTACAGCCCCAGATACTGCATGTGTGTCAACTAGTGTTCGGAATTTCCAGAAGTGGATTGGACTAAAGCCGTATTCTTTGAACTCTTTCATTGAGTGTTTTGTGTCTGCGTTGTGTGTTAGTCCTTTGATGACTATTTTAATTGCCCTTTCGTTTTCTGAGCGTGTGTGCAATAGATTATATCATGATTTTGTAGGAACTTGCTGAAAATAGTGCTTCTCCTTTCTTACAAGCACCTTCAGGTGTTGTCTGTTGGTGAATGTGACTTTCATAAATAAGTTTTCGCCGAATTGGAGAGCCAAGTATTTAAGTATCGAGGTGTCAGGGATGTATACCCAGGAGAGTGAGTGTTTTTGGACATGTGTTTTCATGTGTTACAGCCGTTTTGGAGCTGTCCTAGCTATCATTTGTCGAATTTTCTTCTCTCAATTGTGAGAAGGCGTAGTCTGTTGGAACAACTGCACGAGGTTGCGTCTGTTTTCCTGTTGGTGCTGTGTGTCTCCTGCTTGGTTGGTGCTATTCTGTGTTGTGTTGCGTGTTGTGCTGTGTGTCTCCTGCTTGGTTGGTGCTATTCTGTGTTGTGTTGCGTGTTGTGCTGTGTGTCTCCTGCTTGGTTGGTGCTATTCTGTGTTGTGTTGCGTGTTGTGCTGTGTGTCTCCTGCTTGGTTGGTGCTATTCTGTGTTGTGTTGCGTGTTGTGCCGAGTTGTGCTCGAAGTAGCGGAGGAAGAAGGGACAGCAGCTTCCTTTCTCCTGTGCTCCTTACCGCCAACTTCCTGTCGCCCCGTCTGCTCCACCGTGTCCTTGCGTGCCTACCAACACAAAGACCGCGGTAGCTGACCGAGTTACTTGAAGGGTAGCAAGGCTAGGCCAGAAGGGGAGAACTAGCCTTCCCCAAACGCTGCCTGGTTGCTTCTCGACGTCGCCGCCGTCCGCCGCCGAACCCTAATACGCCACCGAATGGCCTTGGTGTCGTGAGACCGGGAGCCTTGAACAATTCAGAAGGAAGTAGGCCAAGAAGTCAAGATAACCATTATTCTGAAGTGACCAAGAATGTCTGCGGTCTTCTATTTATTTGTGTGATTTTTAAGTAATCAGAATCGCTTGGTAAAACTACTGCGTTGTGATGCACGTGTAAAGCTGGGGAAATACCAAGGTGACAAAATAAAAGGCGCTGCAAAGAATTGTACCGAAATGTTTACTGTTGTTCGGAAACTAACAGTGATTAGATAAGATACTTCCAACGTTTTTGGGACGCTAGAAGCCAATATTTCGGCGTTGAGTCTAATTAACATTGAAGATAAGCTGCTCTTTATGTCAGTGTATGTTAACTGTGTCTCACAATCGTTAACTTAAAAAACTTTAGTTGTGTTTTCGTTGGAGTTAATAATTGCGAGTATTTGGTCAATCGTAATACGTTGTTACCAAAAATAGGCCTGTCTGAGATCTGGGGAATGCTCGTGTATATGTGTGTATTGTTACAATACGCCAGGGTGGTATCCGAGTTCGTGAGGGATGGACGTCTTAATAAAAATTAAATTAATAAACTGAATTATTTTTAATGCTGAAAAAATACGCACAGCTATTATTTACAACATTAAACTATCTGTCTCTACTAATACTTGGCACTGTCAGTGAGTGTAATATTTAATGTCAATCTCAATTATAATTAAAGTCTTTATAGATGTTTTTATACTGGTTACAGTAACCTAATTCACACTTGTAATTTACACATATCCAATACCACTGTCTACTGTCGTTATTCCAAATGTCTGTCACTCCCGCATCCAGGTCAGTAGTCCCGCCCGTCAGTCTCACTCTCCACTGTACCGATGCTCGCAGTCTGCAGACTACACTCTCGCTGGCCACTGTCGTCTTCTCTCTTCGCTTCGCCGGTACCGCACACCTGGTGCTTAAGGCTGTGCAAGGCTCCAGACTCCAGACTGTAGGCTCTGAGGCCCGTCGCGGCATAAATATGCCAGCCGACCCGATCCAGAAGATACCCCGCACTCCGAGTCTCGCTGAGTGAGGCGAGGACGATGACCAGAACATTCTTGCAACGATAACCCCAGACGTTCAATACCCTCAGGCCAGAAGTGGCACAAGTTGCGATAGGCTTATCGTGGCACACGTGGCGGCACCCCTTTGTAAATCTCCGCTCACTTCTCGGGTTACCAGTGATGCCCTTGAAACACTGAGATTCACACGCTCGAACAGGACGGGGCAAAGTAAGCGACGCAGAGCGCCAACATGTAACAGTGTGAATGCACATATACATACATACAGTAAATGTGTGTGTATGAACACTTGTTCTTATCATGTTTAAACTTCTGCGCACATTTGCCCATTATAATTTGATATCTCAATTGTTACACCTAAAGATGGGTCTATTTGCAGTCATATATTTTCGCTAAGTTGTGCGTCTTTCATATATTTCATTTGTTTGTCGTTCAAACACTCATGCTAACGCACAAAATTAATATTTGAACAAGCATCGCATTCGTTTAAAGTTGGTAACAATGAAAACGTATACACAACACAAAGACACGATACAATTTCTGGAATGTAATTGTAACTATGTTACCATTACATTTCAAATTGCTTTAAGTAAAAAATTTTAATTGGGAGAAGTGGCGTGTGGTGAACTGTTGCAAGGTAAACTGGTATTAGCTCTGTGCCGTAACCTGTTGCCTGCTAGTTTACACTTCCACCACTAAAATGTAGTTCGGCAACTGATGCCACAGGACGCGTATAATGGGTCCCTTGCTGCTCGCTTTTGAGTTGTCAGAATAAATTCAGTTTAGGGAAACTGCACGGTGGTTACTGGCTCCTTCTGCATGCACCAAGAATGTACAGCAGTGAGTAAGCACCAGCTCACCTTGCAACAGTTCACCACACGCCACTGTTTGGAAATGAAACAGGTTTTACCTTATTGACCTACAAACGGAAACATCCTGTTTAATTATGCAAATTGTAGTACTCGCAGGACTTTTATTAGGAGAACGATAATGAGCATGTCAATGTCTATGGTAATGGTTAGGGCCACTGATTTTTCGCGAAAAAATCGGAGCACACAGTAGACTTCAATATTACGAATATATGTATACCTCTGCTGTTGTAATACCTCTATTGGATGCTGGTGTTATTTCCGCATTTGACTGAGCCGCTCAGGTTTGCGTAACTCCGACACTGTACCTTCGTGATTCGTGCGCAAACAGTTAACACGAACCAGAACATGTTTCAGCCAATCAAAAATGCTGTACGACCCCACAGTGCTTTGGAACTGTATCTTGTCTCGAAATATTTTCCGCGAAATATCACTGCCCTTAGTAATGGTTATTTCGATTTGCAGCATGGCACGCACCTGCTGTATGGTGGAAGAATACACAATGTGCATGCAAGTAGATCTTGAGCGGGGCTTTCGAATGTGCTCAGTTGACCGTGAACGGCGTGTGAGATAAAACTCGACGACCACTTGCGCGTGAATAAAGACCTGGTCGCGACGCGACGGAGCCAATTTAAGTCACGCTCGGCCGTTTAGTGACGACTGGATTCGCCCGGGCAGCTCGCCAGCTGGTTCCAAGGCGAACTCGCGAGCCAGCCAGCCGGCCGAGGTTCACGCAACGAACAAAGACGCGTCTCTCCGATTTTCGGCGGGTTGGCACTTCCCGTTGCGCGAGNGCCGGCCGAGGTTCACGCAACGAACAAAGACGCGTCTCTCCGATTTTCGGCGGGTTGGCACTTCCCGTTGCGCGAGCGTGACGTAAGCTATTCTTGTGCGAGGTCACGTCCCAGGGAACAAAGAGGAGAGCTGCTCCCGCGTTTCAGTAATTCCTGGTTCACCTGTAGACTGAAGATGAGGCATAGGCTGTTCACGGAAAATTGAGCACTTTTGAAAGCCCTCTCATTTAGAATAATAGTCAATAAATATATTTTATTATAGTATTAGACGTTAACTTCCGAGTGCGGTGGAATATACACACTGTGTTTTATTACTTAAATGGCGATATTAATTTTAAAAATATCGTTAAAAGATAAAAAAAAAATAGCTGAAAGAAAAAAGTAACTTGGACCTCAAAAGTGCTCACTTTATCGCGAACAGCCTATAATATAATCCTTTCTCCAGCGTTGACTTGCCCATCGCCAGTACAACTGTCAAAGTCACATGGTCAACATCGATGGGCGTGTTTGTTTACATTTGAATTTTCAACAATTCCGCCCTTTTGATTGAATTACACACCCTGACTAACTTATTATAAATTGCAGTTGTATTGAAACTAAATTAGAATACGAGTACAAACATCTCAAAACACTTGCTCAAACAAACAGTTTCCTAACCTCAAATCCTATAGGCTGTTAACGGTTATTTGAGCACTTTTGAAATTAACCTTCGAAAGATTTCACTGTCATTACCTGAATATGTTTAAACGGGCACACTGGGTGCCATGCACCCAGTAAAGTTGGCAACGGCGTAGGGAAAGTAGTTCCATGTCTTAACGTTGAATTAAGTGTGTTGGGTAAACATTTGCGAGTACCGAAATTATTTACTTTGCTCTCTGTTTTTAGTGCATGTAGTGTGAGAATTTAAACATTTTGCTAAATACTCTTTTTCTATTGATTAGAAAGTTTCAATTGACCGACACAAGAATAAAGTGATCAGACCTGTGGCAATGTTTATTTTACGTATGGTAGATTCAAAAGTTGCCAGTTAATAGTGAACAGCCTACACCCATGTTATTTTCAAAAGGATTATTGGCATGATTGTGCGACACGAAGAGTGGCTACTGCGCATCTCGCTTGAGCACTCCACCCCATTTCCCCTCAACGAGTTCGCCTGCATGCCGATCACGACGAACGGACAGAGCGCAAACGTGGTTAGAACCGCGAATCAGAACTCGTCCTAGTTTTCTGCGCCAACCACGCCGAAAAGTTGAACTCGACGCCGAAATTTCTGCTCGCTGAAAGAACTTGGGCGATATTTCTCAAAGGTTCACTGTTTCACATGTTTAATGCCAATGGTTATTTGGATTGCAGACGTATATTCATTACAACAGTTATGCATGCATTTATAATGAAATATGGGTACCATAGTGCCAGTTTTACAGACTACTCCACGGTATTCTGGTTTCCAGTCCCCGGTAAGACAAGGTGTGAAATTGTGTCGCAGTAAATTGACTCTGTATGCCACTCATGCCTACGNTAGCAGTAAATTTACTCTGTATGCCACTCATGCCTACGTACTTCAAGTACTTGGAAAAGTTCATTAAACGGGGAATATCTGGCTTGCCGGTGACATGAATATCTGGCGGCCAATTCTTGTTGCATAAAAAATAGAAACAAATAGTTGATTGTGCTGTGCGCACAAAGTTACAAAGCAAACAACCTTTCAGCATTATCCTACCACAGAGTACAGTGTCTGCTCTTCTCCGAAGATAAAATGTGGCATTATCGAGATGAGAGTGTTCGAGTGAAGATACAAGTTTTTCTCAGTTTACCGTGAGTGTCCGGTTAAAATGGATATGAACTTTGCTATCTCATTTAGTATGTAGACTAGTAGCACAAAGAAAATTAATGTTGTGCCTAGCTCGCAATTAAATATTAACTTGCGTAAGAAGCCTTGCTTGTATTGCGCATAACAATTTGCCAACAAAAAAATTATAGGAATATTATAATAACTTTACGTGGATGAGGCAAGACAAGTAGAACCAAATAACATTATTTTCAATCCATTATTATATGTTTGTTGTAGGAAAAGTAAAATATGGGAAACAGATGCAGTGCTAAGTTTAAAATTTCCCGCATTCAGAGAAAACATTGATTAGTATTGAATTTAGAACATCTATAACAGGTACAGAAAAATCTGCTGAAAAAATTTAATTGGTCTAAACAAAACCTCGTAAATCATAGGTCCGCGCAGAACAACAACTACAACACGCAAGAAATTAGTCGCTGAAAATAACGAACATATTGTAGAAAGGGAGCGGTGTTGAGTTGTATACCAAAACATTAGTCTTTGGCAAATTATTTCACTAATAAATTAGCTCTATAAAAAAACTGGATTCAGTAATTTTAATTTAACCAAGAAATACTTATTAATAGATAGCATTTACCTAGTTTTATTATTTCTTACATGATAAATTAAAAATGCAATTTAGAATTTTGTGTTTGTTTAAATAAAATAATTTCGTATTATGAAATGTTAGTGTGTCAGTTATTAATTAGTATGTTTCCACACTACACACTTCAGTAATGTACTAAATAAATGGCGGAATAACTAGATCTTATGACTGACAAATTAGATAATAATTACATAAGACAGTCTTTAGGATCAAGATTGGAAGGGTTATTCCTCTATGAAATTCAAAATTTTTGAATTCAAATCTTTGACCGCCATGGAATTTTTGCGTGTACGGTTACTGAATTACTTGGATGAGGAACATAATATGGCCTGTAGTTAAAATTGAAAGAACATGGAATTGCGGTATCGGGACTTCCGATAATATCTAAATGATAATGTTCGTGAAATGGTAGTAGAAAAATAAGCCTACGACTTTAAAACAAAAACTTGTCTCTCTTAAAGAGATTAAGTGCGCTAAATTCTCATGTAACATTTTTAAGCGCGCATAAATTAGAGTCTATTTTCAAAGGAGAAGAAAAAACCCGCAGTTTGTGGATACTCAAATGCGTTTTTACAGCAGCAGCTTACATTCTGGCCTCATCTCTTACCAAACGAATGAAAAACGTGTTGCGGGGATACTTCTTGCTCTGTGCCGAAATAAAAATGACTCTTTCTTCACGAACGTGAACTTGAAAGCGTTTTTCCCCCTTCAAGTACTTTCGGCTGGTTTTTTGTGTGTACTGTAAGAAAGACGCAACTGTTATCAGAAAGGGAGATAAGAGAGTTGAGAAGTACTTTGGCCCCAAGTTCTCGGCCTTAAAACTCGGGACCACCTTCAAGGTTAGCCAAACATGGATATATGTGTACTATTCTAAGACAATGAACAACATTTACGTCAAGTGTCTGCTATGCAGTGGTGTTCGTGAAGACCAAGTAAACAATCAAGCACGACCAAGAACTTTTCTTCGAATTGGAAAAGGCATTTGCAGGTAAGTTACATTAACCCTTTCTGACCCACATCAATTTACGGTTTCAGATGTTGAAAAAAAATAAGAAATATTTTAATGTGCTGTACTTGAGGTGACACAACACTTGTCCCGTTATCACAGCCAGTGAACTGCATGTTTTTTGTTCGCCTATAGCAGGGTTTATTCCACTTGGATAGGGAACAAAACGAGATTTCTTATGGTAGAGTTTGGCTCAGGGAAAATTTCGGCCGTATGGAGAAATTCTATTAATTATTTGTGTGTAGAGTTTGTGTTTGGCTCTAAATTCGATAGCCAACATTTTCATTATAAACTTTATTTTTTAACTATTATTCACGCCCTCCAATGGTGTTTACAAGAGCAACAGTAAATATACAACTGTTTTTGGCACTAAGCGTTCATATGCAAGCGTAAGATAAAGGTTGGGAAAACGTTACAAATTTATTTGCAAAATAAATATACTAGCTGTAATTAAAAGCAACTTTGTACTTTTCTCTTTTACTCTAAGGAAACTGCGCAGGAAATCCCTAAAATAATATTTCTAACCATTTACTAATTTTTTAAAATCAGTTTTAATATTNTTAATCAGTTTTCATATTTAAATAAAGTAATTGTGTAAGGCAACGTTCTGCTAAACCCAGTTTTACGACAGCCCCATCCTGTATATATACAGGATGGGGCTGAATGCAACCGACAAACTTCGTGAGGTGATTCGTGATTCTTTATGCAAAATAAAGTGACAACTATAAAGGACACTTTGTACCTAAACTAAATATTAAGGGCGAAATAAGTCCCAGAAAATTGAGATTTTGTAAAGTATTTGTGCGAAATATCAGAAACCAGGGGAGATGAAAGTATAAATCGCGGAGGATTGTTTTGTGATACAGGCATCTTCAACCTAAGAGCAAACTCACGTGAATAACACACCCCGTTATGAAAATAACAGGGGTGGCCACATTCCTATTGCAGGTAACTTTGTTACGGTCGGGAATGATGAACGTTTGATACTGGTTTATTGAGCAGTATGACCTACTAAATAAAAATGGTCCCCTTGTTGCAACTGCCTAGGACCCACCGTTTTCGTACAAAACGCACACAAACATTCGGCTATATTCCGTTGCAGTGATACAGTGCCTAGTATGCAGGCAATACTGCTACATGCGAAAGGTTTGCGAGTCACTTATCACAATGTATAGTACCAACCAAAAATAACTTTCTTGTGCGTAATTTGCACAACTGTGTACAGTGAGTCTAAATAAGTTAAGTAATATATATGTTATTTTATTGTGCTTATAGCAGTACACGTTAAAATAATTTCACTATCCCTGGCCGTTCTGCTCATTGGTTGTAGCGCTGTAACTGAAGTTTCTGGAATATTTAGTAGTTTTTATTTGTTATCGTTTTAAATGTTATGTTTTGTGAAATTTATGAATAATTTAATTTGGTTTTNTATCACAATGTATAGTACCAACCAAAAATAACTTTCTTGTGCGTAATTTGCACAACTGTGTGCAGTGAGTCTAAATAAGTTAAGTAATATATATGTTATTTTATTGTGCTTATAGCAGTACACGTTAAAATAATTTCACTATCCCTGGCCGTTCTGCTCATTGGTTGTAGCGCTGTAACTGAAGTTTCTGGAATATTTAGTAGTTTTTATTTGTTATCGTTTTAAATGTTATGTTTTGTGAAATTTATGAATAATTTAATTTGGTTTTGGCAACTTGTTTTTGGCCGTCGGTATGAGGTCTCAAAAAATAATTATTCCCCCATCGATAAATACACTCAA
>NQII01001176.1:535768-557985 GCA_002778355.1 Clitarchus hookeri | reverse complement strand
CTAGGTTAGTTAAAAAATGTAAAATAGTGATTCACTCATCGTGCGGTTAGGTTCTGTTAGGTTAGGTGGGCACATATTACGAAATTAGTTGGACGTTAATGCCCTTCGTATATTCGTGTTCTGCATCATTAGCAGAGTGGAAATATAAGATTTTCAATGAATTATTTTTATTTTTACAGGAAACCCTATAAACTTAATAATTACCAAAATAAAATGTTAAAAATACACGTAGACAACATTCGACGACGTTATCAAGTTATTAACAAATTTTCTATATGTTCTTGTAAACACATTTCGTGGGCCAACATAATTGATCTTAACACACACAACTTGCAAACGCAATGGTTAATACTACAGATATTTTAACATACCTTAGCACTGTAGATCTGGAGAGTTTCAACATTTCTGCCACTCTTTCCGCGACGTTGCAGTGTTTCATTTCCCCTCGTCTAATTAGTGAATACAACAATTCGGTGAGATTAATGATGTCCTGTTGGCGTTGGTGACTTCTCTTTTATTCACCTTGCTAGAACTCATGACTGCACACAAAAACTACCGCAACATACAACGTAAAATACAGTAAATAAAATTTTAAGCAAACCTGAAATAAATTTGAAAAATATTAAACACGTTAGAACGCACTATGAGTAATCTCGTATACAGATTTCAAAAGCAAAAGGAATCTGTACCAGAAGGTTAGCACAAATTAAAGTCATACGTTATGAAAATTCAAATAATAGACAGCTGATATTTGTATAAAAAAAACGATAGATGAAATATTAGGTTAAACAAGAATCGCACAAATTCTCTACAGCACTGCCATCCGGGGGCTTATGAGAGATTGGCTTGCCATGTTAATGTTGTTGGATGGACTCCTTGAATGTTGACACATTTCATTGCCAAGTATTGTGTCCATAATATGTAATTAAAGTGAAAGTTTTTCTCCGCCACCCAATCCCCCAGTCAAAAAAAAAAAGAGAGAGAGAGAGACACACAGAGAGGGAGAGACAGAGAGAGAGAGAGACAGACACAGACAGAGAGAGACAGACAGAGAGAGAGACAGACAGACAGAGACAGACAGACACATAGAGAGAGACAGACAGAGAGAGAGACAGAGAGAGAGACAGACAGAGACAGACAGACACAGAGAGAGAGACACACACGCACACACACACACAGAGGCACACACACGAAACATCTAATTTTTAATACTCACATTTTNACAGACAGACACAGAGAGAGAGAGACACACACGCACACACACACACAGAGGCACACACACGAAACATCTAATTTTTAATACTCACATTTTGGGTTTATATAATGAAATGTTTTTCGCTTGCATCACATATTCTTTTGTGTGAAATTCTCAAGATTAAAAACTTTACGGTTGTGGAATATCCATTAATAATATATACATTACTTTTATGATGGGTACGTGCATGTACGAGCACATGTACACACGCACAGTGGAATGTAAACATTGCCATGTGACTGCCACATGGCAATGTTTGTTTACCCTTTGGCAGAAGGATACGAAATGGGCTTGAAAGTAGATCTTTAGCAGGGCTTCAAGAAAGTCTCTTCCAGTCATGAACCGACTATAGGTCAAGGAATGTTGAGAGAGACGACTGTGAGAAGTCGAGTCGCGTGAGTCATACAGTGATATGACGTCCGGGTTTTCCAAAACCTACCTCAAAAACCAACCACCACTCAGTGTCTCGTTTGATGTGAAGTGAGTAAGAAGTACTATCAGCCTTTTGTACAATAACGTTTTGCTATTATTTTTCCTACTGGTGTTTTGAGGACATAAACATAAGCCTAGTGTTAGTTATTAATTTAGTTTTAAGATGGATAAGTGGTTGGAAACCGGAACATTAAATACACCTGCACCTAGCTTAGACATTCATTCTGGTGACTTGTCAGCAGCAAGCAGCAGTTCAAAGCAGTCTCATTTACAATCGCAATCGGATGAGAGTGCATCAACTGATCAACAGAGTGCTTCACTGGTAAGAGATAAGATAAGCTCTGTTAAAAGATCTCGAAACATCAATACTCCTCCACCCGCAAAGAAAAGAAAATATCTTGATGAATACTTGAGGTATGGGTTTTCATTCACGGGTAATGATGACTGTCAACGAATGTGCGTTGTATGTGGAGAAATATTATCAAATAGAAGTATGAAACCATCTCTGTTAATGCGTCATTTAAATACAAAACATCCAAATTACAAACAAAAAGACATTAGTTTCTTCCAACGACTATCAAAAGGCCCTAAAGTGACTTCATTTTTGTCATCTGCAAACAAAGACAATCATAATGCAGTCGAAGCTTCAAATAGAATCAGTTACTGTATTGCTAAAAGTGGTAAAAACCATACACTTGCTGAAACTTTAATTTCTCATTGCATTAAAGATGCGGTTGGATGAATGTTGGGTGAAGAACATGTACGAAAAATTTAAAAGATTCCGTTATCAAACAATACAATTTCTAGAAGAATTGGGTATATGTCTGACGATATTGAATCTTCAGTTGTTCAAAAAATTAAACATAGCCCCTTCTTTTCGAATTAAGTGGATGAAAGCACTGATTTTTCCAAGTTATCAATTTTGCTTGTCATTGCAAGATACCTGTATGGTAACGTGCTTAAATAAAATATGTTGTTATGCTACCCTCTTACTGGAAAATGTACATGTGAAGACATATTTCATGTTATTCGGGGTTATTTCTATGAAAATGAAATAAATTGGGAAAATTGTTGTGGTGTTTGCGATGATGGTGGCAAATCTATACCAGGTTGTTACAAAGGCTTGCGCGGTCGCATCAAAGAAGTAGCTCCTCATGTTGCTTGGAGCCATTGCGCCATTCATAGACAAAGCTTAGCTTCAAAACCTCTTCCTGGTCCATTGAAAGAAGTGTTCAATCAGTCCGTGAAAATTTTTAACTTTATTAAGAGCAGCGCAACAAAATCAAGACTTTATAAATTGTTATGTGAAGAAATGGACAGCCTACATTTCTAGAGGGAAAGTACTCACACTATTGTTTGAATTGAGAAATGAATCCCAAGTTTTTATTGAAGATCACCCTTTTGAGTTGGGTTGCAAGTTTCTTGACTGCAGTTGCCTTCAGCAGCTTGCATACATAAGCAATATATTTCATATATAAATAAACTAAATTTAGGATTTCAAAATAGTTCGATTACAATCTTCAAAGTTACTGACAAAATTGAATGAATGATTAAGAAATTACACTTTTGTGAATCCTGCATCATCAAGGATCAGAGTGAAGCGTTCAACACTCTTCACAGTTTCCTAGCTGAGAACAATCTTAAACTGTGCAAAGAAGTGAAATCTGATATAGTCTCACACTTAAAAGAACTTCAAGTGTCGTTAAGGGACTACTTTCCTGAGCGAAGCTGTGAATATAACTGGATTTCAAATCCTTTTGATCAATGTTTTTTTTTTTTGGCCACGCTAAGAAATTATTAATTTCAGACAAAGAAGAACTGATAGAAGTGTCAACATATTCGTCTCTGCAATCCGAGTTTAAACATGCAAATCTCACTGAGTTCTGGACATGTGTGAGGACAGAATATAAAAGTCTCAGCTGTAAAGCCCTGAAATACTTGTTGCCTTTTACAAGCTCAGTACTTGTAGAAAGATCTTTTTCTTCGTATGCCTTCATCGAAAATAAACATCGAAACAAACTTGAGGCAGCTCCTGATTTGAGGCTGTACTTGTCATCATTTGAACAGGATTTTTAGAAGCTGAGCTCTGGCATCCAAGCTCAAGGATCTCATTGAGTTATCTTTTCATCACAAAAACTTTTCTTGTAAAACATTCATGATAATAATATGTTTTAAAAATAATGAGAAAAATTATTTATTATGTTTGGATGTAATTTCATTAATAAACTAAATTTTGGATTGTAAAATAAAATAAATACTTCATATATGATGGGTCTTTTATTACTTTTTAACGATTAAAAACAACATTACTTAATGTCAAAAACATTTATTTTATGGAGGTGGGCAGGAGGGGNTTGTTAGACTATCAGTCATCTAGGAATTGATGCATTTATAAATAATTAAAATTGCTTTATTTAAATGTATTGTATCTAATGTTTGAAAAATGAAGAAATCTTTAAAAAAAAATACAGTTTAAATAATCGAAAATTTATTTTGAATGTAAAATCTGTTTAGAAAATTTCAATTATATATATTTCACACTTTCTTATGGCAGCTAGTAACATTTAAAAAAAAAAAAAGTTTATCATGAAAGAATGGGGATTTGAACCCATCAACTCTCGAATAGAAGACCGGTTCTCTGACCACTCTGNAAAATTGCTTTATTTAAATGTATTGTATCTAATGTTTGAAAAATGAAGAAATCTTTAAAAAAAAATACAGTTTAAAGAATCGAAAATTTATTTTGAATGCAATATCGGTTTAGAAAATTTCAATTATATATATTTCACACTTTCTTATGGCAGCTAGTAACATTTAAAAAAAAAAAAGTTTATCATGAAAGAATGGGGATTTGAACCCATCAACTCTCGAATAGAAGACCGGTTCTCTGACCACTCTGCTATGGACAGTATTTAAATAAGCCAAGCGAATAAGCTGCCATTTCCTCGTGCAATAAAAAGAAAATGTAATGTATAAAACATTTTGTTATATTTATCTTCAACCAATGCATATATGGCTTATAAAAACTCTATTTTGGAGCTATTTTTGTTAAATTTATTTAAAGGCAAGCAACGTATTATAAGGTCTCGTAATTTTTTCAATCGGGGCTTGAATCTTAAATTAGATTAGGACCACATCGAAAGTAATTTTTTATATTATTTTTAAATAATTATGTAGCAGACCACATTTTTTTGCAAGTCGGCTCGTAAGCAAACGAATATGTACAGGCATTTAGATAGTCGAATATAATTTGCGAATTGTTAGGAGGTAGGTTCGTGAAATTCAGTTTGCAGGCATCATTTCTAGCTCTAAGAATGTGTGTTCAAGTCCTTTATAACCATAGTGTTTAGCCGATAATTTCTTTACAGTGACGTTCTTTAACGAAATCTGTTTATAACAGACTTGTTACGACGTAGGGTCAAAATACAAAAATAATATTTTTATTTTTTCAAATTTATTAAAATGTATTACTACAAAATTATTTATGTCCGTCGGCATCCGTTTAAACATCACCTTCAGTTCTAATTCGTTAAACATGAAACCAACTATTCTGGCAATTATAAACTTCGAGTCGTCGTGCAGTAAGCTTGAAGGCAAAGCCCTTGCAGAAATAGCGACACCGATTAGCCACTGAAAGTTCTGTAGATGATACACTNGGCATTTAGATAGTCGAATATAATTTGCGAATTGTTAGGAGGTAGGTTCGTGAAATTCAGTTTGCAGGCATCATTTATAGCTCTAAGAATGTGTGTTCAAGTCCTTTATAACCATAGTGTTTAGCCGATAATTTCTTTATAGTGACGTTCTTTAACGAAATCTGTTTATAACAGACTTGTTACGATGTAGAGTCAAAATACAAAAATAATATTTTTATTTTTTCAAATTTATTAAAATGTATTACTACAAAATTATTTATGTCCGTCGGCATCCGTTTAAACATCACCTTCAGTTCTAATTCGTTAAACATGAAACCAACTATTCTTGCAATTATAAACTTCGAGTCGTCGTGTAGTAAGCTTGAAGGCAAAGCCCTTGCAGAAATAGCGACACCGATTAGCCACTGAAAGTTCTGTAGATGATACACTANAGTAAGCTTGAAGGCAAAGCCCTTGCAGAAATAGCGACACCGATTAGCCACTGAAAGTTCTGTAGATGATACACTAGTGGACCCAGATGGTTCGGCTGTCATGTCAGAAGGAGCAGGAACCAGGAATGAAGTTGTCTTCATAGAAAGAGATGTTGCACCTGCTGATGAGTTGTTGAGTGATAAATTCGCACTCGCTGTAGGCATTGAAACGCAGGAGTTACAGGAATTAAACGATGTTACTGTTGTCAATCACGCCGATGATGGAAGTTGCAGCAACCCAGATATAAACTTCTCAGCACTGTAGGACCTTCAGAGACGCAGCCATCATCCATCCATAGACTTCTCACTTACCTAGTCTCCTTGCATATATATGTATATATATANCTTGCATATATATGTATGTATATATATACTTTGTGATATAATGAAATGTGTATATTTTCATGTAGGGTCAAATAAACTGGGACTTGTAAAAAAACCAATGTCAGAAATGTTGTAACATGAATGGACTCCTCCTAGTGCATACAATTAATTGTGTCACGTTGAATGACAGAGCAGTTGTGTACATATTTGTGTACGGTTGAAGTAAAGTGTAAGCCTATGTAAACCAAGTTTACAATCCTAGCACCAATAATGATTGCACTAAATAATTTAATCTGCTGAGTTTTATTGGCAGGTGGTTGAAATTTATCTCTAAGCATATAGGTTCAATACACTGCACCACACGCCTGCAAGCTGCTTACAACTGCACCGTTATTATGTAGTGAGCTGGTGAGAGAGCCTCCCCTCTTTGAAGATACTCGGGATTCTGTGTCGATTATGCGCTATACAACCAGTAATTTGCATTTTAGGTAAATTGAAAGTAGGTACATACTTCATATAGAACAGAATACGCCCATTACAGGATNTGTAAACCAAGTTTACAATCCTAGCACCAATAATGATTGCACTAAATAATTTAATCTGCTGAGTTTTATTGGCAGGGGGTTGAAATTTATCTCTAAGCATATAGGTTCAATACACTGCACCACACGCCTGCAAGCTGCTTACAACTGCACCGTTATTATGTAGTGAGCTGGTGAGAGAGCCTCCCCTCTTTGAAGATACTCGGGATTCTGTGTCGATTATGCGCTATACAGCCAGTAATTTGCATTTTAGGTAAATTGAAAGTAGGTACATACTTCATATAGAACAGAATACGCCCATTACAGGACNGCCAGTAATTTGCATTTTAGGTAAATTGAAAGTAGGTACATACTTCATATAGAACAGAATACGCCCATTACAGGACCCGAAGTGTGTTACGTTGAGAAATATACCACTATATTTACTCTCCATATATTAACTACTTCTTTCTTGTATTTGACTGATTCCCTTATTTACCAACACACGTGGCTGTTCTTCATCACAGTTTAAATACATGTTTATTTATTTAACATATTTTATTTCAACTCCCATGAAAAATTGTTGAATTACCTGTCCTGAAGAGGAAAGAGGTGTGGGAGCCCAAACACCGTTGTTTGCCCCAGGCCCCGAGAAATCTCATGATAGTCCTTAAAGACTTACATAACTGCAGAGGAATAGTTCATCAATAAGATTACAAACAATGAAGATATTTAGTGAGGTAATTTATTTAGTAGTATATATATATTTTTTTTTTTTTTGCGATGCCACAGAATTGTAGTTTTTGCTGTAGAGGAAGAAAAATATTCGAAATAAGTGTGTGAAATAACAATATTTTTAAATATGCATACATACAGAAATTTTCTTCTAGATTATCTGCTGTTAGAATTTCGAAAAAAATGCTATCATAAACGACACAGATATGTCCTATCTGTATCCAGATTGCAATTTTTTTTATTCGAGCCCCTTTTCAGTCGAGATGTATTATTTACTTCGTTTTGGTTTACGACCAAATTTTGGAAANAAGATTACAAACAATGAAGATATTTAGTGAGATGATTTATTTAGTAGTATATATATATATTTTTTTTTTTTTTTTTTGCGATGCCACAGAATTGTAGTTTTTGCTGTAGAGGA
This sequence comes from Clitarchus hookeri, assembly GCA_002778355.1. NCBI lineage: Eukaryota > Metazoa > Arthropoda > Insecta > Phasmatodea > Phasmatidae > Clitarchus > Clitarchus hookeri. Next base: position 550,171 of record NQII01001176.1, on the reverse strand, counting down.
AGAAAAATATTCGAAATAAGTGTGTGAAATAACAATATTTTTTAATATGCATACATACAGAAATTTTCTTCTAGATTATCTGCTGTTAGAATTTCGAAAAAAATTATATCATAAACGACACAGATATGTCCTATCTGTATCCAGATTGCAATTTTTTTTATTCGAGCCCCTTTTCAGTCGAGATGTATTATTTACTTCGTTTTGGTTTACGACCAAATTTTGGAAAACTTCTGGCCAAATAAAAACAAAATAAAAAAAAAATATTCAAAGAACAAACTATGTAACACTACTCAAATATTCTTGGCTAGAATTTTTTTTTCCTATATATTTTTACCTTAATGGTTCCAATCAAGTTGGACAGACAATCGGTATAATGAATACTAATAATATAAGTGATTTTCAAAGCGAAAATTATCTGTAAAAGATTGCAGCCTAACGCTACTTAAGGTTTGCTTTGATTGTCAATATTATATACTTCTTTTTTGGTGAAAAAGTTTTCAATTACCTGAAGAACATTTATTTCTGTCACCACTTCAGAGGGGCCGCGTTGTCTGAGCGGTTAGCCTGCTCGCCTCCCACCAAAGCGAAACGCGTTCAATCCCCGGCCGGGTCATTCCCGGATTTTCGCACGTGGGAATCGTGCCAGACGATGCCACTGGTCCGCGGCATCGCCCGGCATGGAAGAGGTGGAGGTGGAGAAGGTGGAGTAGGAGAAAGAGGAGTGGAGGAGGAGGAAATTGAATATCGGACATCTTTGTTTACGAAATTTTTTTTTTAGGGGGAGAATTTATTTGCCCGTCTGTCGACCGACCCTAGGAATGCATAACTTCATGACATGGCTCGAGACATGGGGGCAAAGTCTGCTTATCCGATACAACACAGGTGTCAGGCCCGGCGATGCAATCGAGTGTCTCGCGGTTTTTCTTTTGTAGAGAAAGTTTTTACTCGTCGGGTAATACAGCCATCGGGGCTACCTCGGGTACATATTGCATCAGGCCCAGTCGCAGCAAACACCAAAGCACATGTATCGCACTCGTCACACGGCCATGTGCCTTGTGCACATGTGACCCATGGCGGGCTTAGGCCGGCCGAGTAGAGAGGTCGGATGACTATATATATATATATTTGATTGTATGGTACATTAACACTACTACAAGTGAAGGAAGAACCTAGCCACCATCGCGATTGTTTCTGTATCGAAATGTTTTTATTCATCGGACAATCTACCCTTGTTATGCATAACGGTATATTATCCTGGATGCGTCTCGTGCAAGCAGGGAATCCGGGAATTTTTCAGAGTGTCTAGAATTTTTAACATGGAGAAGCTCATTTAACGTTCAAGAGAAACGAGCATTAAGAGGGCCCTCGATTAAGTTTGAGGCTAGTAGTTAGGGAGGTCTCGAGGTATTTTCGGTGGTAGGAAATTTCTCTACCTCCACTGAGATCTTTCTGTTTTTTTGTACTGCGGGGATCTTCACCCATCGTGCATACGACTCTCGTCGCACGAAACGGCATAGCATCTGGGGCTCCTTCTTGCGCGAAATGGGCAAGTGGGATTTTTTCTAAGCATCTCAATGTCACATATTTAACAAGCTATGGTTGATTCCGGTGCCGCCCTTCATAATGTGGAAGAGCTAAAGCCCCCAATTTTCGCTAGCATCTTCGTGTGTAAGCCATGTTTTGATTACAATGTGCATGGATAGTGTAGCTGGCAAATGATAAAAGCCATACTTACTCGGTATGTGTTTATCTTGTATGGAAATCTGGTCCGATAATTTGAATATACGTTATATTACCATGAAAACGAGATTAATGTCATCAAGATGTTCTTCCCCCTCCTCCTATTCCTCGGCTCATAACATCAAGATCTTGAGAGCCGACGAGGGTGATTGATGTGCGTTTGGAGCAGCAACGGAATGAAAGGGCGGTGGAAACGGGAGATCCCCGAGAAAGCCCGCCAACCAGTGGCGTTGTCAGGCACGATTCCCACATGCGAAAATCCGGGAATGACCCGGCCGGGGATTGAACCCGTTTCGCCTTGGTGGGAGGCGAGCATGCTAACCGCTCAGTCACCACGGCCCCTCTGGAGTGAGGACAGAAATAAATGTTCTTCAGGGAATTGAAAACTTTTTCACCAAAAAAGAAGTATATAATATTGACAATCAAAAGTAAACCTAAGTAGCGTACGTCAATAGACTGCAATATTTTATTCGCTTTGAAAATCACTAATATTATTACTATTCATTATACCGTTTGTCTGGCTATCTTGATTGAAAACATTGGGGGGAGGGAAATACCCGAAAAAAAATTTGTAGACAAGAATATTTGGTCTGTGGTTTATAGTTTATTATTTTAATAATTTTTCTTTGTTGGTTTTAATTGGGCCAGAAAATTTCCCAAATTTGGTTGTAAACCACAAGGAAGTAAAACATACATCTCGACTCAAAAGGGGCTTGAATAAAAAATAGTCTACTGAATACAGATAACCAATTCTAAATATAATTTCTCTTTCTGCTTCAGTTACTGTGTTACAAGATGATTCTTCTTTTCTGCCCATATTTACACCCACGCCTTTGTTTGGTCTTTCTTTTTACGCTAATTGCAGAGGAGGTATTTTTCATTGTCATCTTTCTTAAAGCCAGCATACTTTTCACCTTTCTGTAGTTTTGTTTTGTAATTTGCACTTTCCCATTTTTCCGACCCCTTTCCTTTTTTTATTTCGTTGCCTCTCTGCAACTGTTTCTTGTGATGCACCTGAGACTAACTTATTTATAGTAATTACTGAAACTGGTGAAAAAATTGGACTAAAAATACTATCATCTCTAACTTGCAACGTGACTGAGTTATTTTCCATACCTTGTTATACATTTGCAACTGAAATGTTATCTGTAATTGAAGTTTTTAAAAGTCATCGTGTGAATTTTTTTCTTCACTTTTTTGCTTATCACTTTTTCGTCCTCATCACTTGAAGATGTTAATGTTGGTTCATAGTTGTCAAAATCTGAATTTATCCATTCATACTCATTCCCTGAAGTTCATTGCACGTTTTCTGATTAATTGATGTAGTTATGTGGTTCTACTGGACCTGTTATTGCAACGTGGGTCGACCGGTGTGACGTTTGTAAAAGTAGTTACTGTGGAGGGCCCTGGAATCACAATTACTGCAGGTGAGCCAACTCCTTCTGAACTTTGAGTAGCAAGCTACTGGTGTTTACTTCTTCCAGCGTTCCAACACACAAGGATGACATCTGTTCGTCGTATCCGCCGATGCTTCCATAAGCAAAGCAACTTCTCCATTTGTTTGATCGTTTATCTCTTTTGCGCCAGTTACCATATGTACCATTAGCTTACCTCTTGAAAAAAATTTACCTGAATTTTAACGGAAGTTCCAAAACCATCCACAAAATTCACCACACGACATTTTTCTACAAAAGATTGTTGGAAAAAATACTGCACATTAATAAGTTAGGTGATTGCTTGTTTATAAAGGACACATCACATAAGTAAGAATTCATAGACATGTAATTAATAACAGCAACAAGTACAAAATAAATTAATATAATTATATAAACAACTTCACTGCAGTGGTTTAACACTGTCCAACATTAATAAACCTACCACAGAAATGCTGATGAGATATTCACTGAATAGAACAAATTATTTTGCTGTTAGGTGTTAGAAAACTGTTGATGTCACTATAATCACATTAAAAGTATATGACATTCTAAGGATTACACAAATATTAAGAAATCCTTAGGACATGTTTATTAACTGCAAAAGGCTGTCGGTTAATGTATCTTATGTGACTGCTACAAATATAAATACTTTACGATCATTTGTAATGTTTTATTTTAATATATTAAAATTACTTGTATGAATTTAGGGTATAAAACATTCATTTCGTCATTCATATGACTCATTTATGAGTCACTACACACATGAACTGCAATACAGATGTAGAAAAGTTTCTAAGTCTAGCAGCAAGGTTGATTAACCAAGCAAAACTTGCTACCTGTTTTAATGTTTCGATAGTATATCATTCAATAATATATTCTAACATCAAAAACAGCTCAACGTTTCTAAATACCACCATAATTGCGCCAAATCATTACATCACAAATCACAGGAGTTTTTCCGAACAACTCACTTCAGACATATGACATTTTGCAGTAACAGAGGATCACAGAAGTTACATTTCGACACTCGTTTGTATTTCTTTTATTTACAACTGCTGACCTAAAAAGTTATTTGTCACCATGACGGGGTCACTAAAAACATGCCAAAAAACAATAATAGAAAATGGAATTTTGTTGACATACATTGTTTCTATAAATCGTTTTATCCTATATGCTACCACAATTTTATTCACAAAACTGGAGTATACTTCCTTCCAACAATACATTTCTTAGGATAGTTAATCTCTTACTTTCAGGTTTTTTATCTTAGTTTTTTGTGATTTTAAATTACATGGTGTAACGAGATACACTGTGAACATTTTCTTGTTTTCGTACAAGAAATTCTTTTGAAACTGGCCGCCAAATAGACTTTTGTAATACTAAAATTAAATTAAAGTCAATTGTACATAATCTTTGTGTGAAATATGTATAACGTATGTTTGCTTTTTACAAGCAATTCGACTTCAAATTTATTTGAAATATTGAGCTGCATAAATATTTTCGTATGTTTTCTATCATCTAAAGTGTTGCAAATGTACAATAGTTCAGCTGTAGATGTGCAAGAAATTTTTCGTCAATTAATTACCAAATAATTGGTTTGATCACGTACGTAAATTAATATGCAATGTAGGAAGGCAAGTCAAAAATGCACATTGATCTGTGCGCACACTTGGTGTTGTGTTTTGTTTGCTGGGCGTAGTAGTTGCCTCTGTGTGCAGTGGCAAGTCAGTTGCAGCATATCGGGTCGCCGGGGGAGTCGGGCGTCTTGGGGCAGTACGGTTCCTCTTCGTCCGACACGCAGTACATCCCACTGGCGCTGCGAACAAACAAGCACCTACATTGTAGGACATGATGGAAGCAAACCCAGTATGGTCAATGTGCTCGGTGGCGTTAGTTCGCTGACAGCAGTGCTGCGAGGATTATGCCTAAGAGGAATGGTGCTCTTTCGCAAGGACATTTGCAATGAGTACAGAGTAACTCGGCAGATGAAAAGAGTAAGATTAAATTAACTAAGCCCAAAGCATGATAGGTATAATCAGTAAATGAAGCGTGAGAACGGTGATGCAATGAGGGGGTAATCAACACCTGAGGAACAATGTTAAGACTCGTGTAGAATATTGAGAATAGTAGTTAACAAGTGTAAAATGTTAAACCGCAAAGAAATGTGATGACTTAGGGATAATTTAATGTCATTTAATTCTTGGGATTGTTTATTGAAATTCACAAAGGACTTAAAAAGGACCAATATTATTTATTTTCATCATTAATTATAACGAAATTGTACATGTTGCACTAAGCCGACAAGCACAAAAACAAACCCGAGTGAGGTGGCGTGATGCTAAAACCCTGGACTGCAATTCTGGGGGACACGGGTTCGATTCCTGGAAGACCTCGTGTATTAAATGCGTTTTGTACTTCTGATAAATTAAAAGTATCTTCTTTTTGGTTCAAATTAACTTTTACTTGTGTTCTTGCTATAAATTATAATATTATATTTATATTTAATGCAAATATATCAGAGATAAACTAGTCGTGTTGGCAATGCGCAGTAAGAAATAGTTCAAATGCAAAGTATTATTAAAATGAGTGCTCACCAAACGCGGTGCATTGCACCTTTGGTGAAGTGTTCCACGCTTAGTTAAGCTTTATTTGCATGAAGTGGGGGAATAGCCTAGAAGTAGAACTTACGCAGGGCTTCAGAAAAATAAGTTTGAAGTCAGCATGAACGGACTATACCTGTCGGGAGTGTGGTGGCCCAGGAAGACAGCGACTCCAGGTCTGCTGCCTTGCAGTCGAGGTCCGCTAGGGCACCGCGACCTGCAGGGTTCGCCCTTCCTTGCCGTGTCAGTGTTGACTGACTCCGCCAGGTAGCAGATGCTACGCACATGGCTGCACAGGGCTACGTCTGCCACACAACACACACAGATTAACTGCACCCAGCACTCTACACTACCGCCACATCGTTGCACATATTAAAACTACTTTTTATAAGATGGTTTTACTTTTTGACACAATGTGGACTGAAAAATTTTATTGTACTTTCACAAACAATAGCTTGTTAAGTTTTTGCGAGAAAAAAAATTTCCGTGAGTTACTACAGGAATTTTTTTGTAAATGTTTACATTCCGCTAAAAATTTACTTTAATTTTTCATAGACTCTACATGGTGACGTGAGCGCATTTTAAATTAACCTTCGAAGGTAACATTCCCCGTAACTGGATACACGCTACCGTACTCGCGTGTCGGTTATTAATTAGCTTGGAAGTGAAGTGCGTAAAACCAGTTAGATTTCTTATTGAAAGTATAACGTTTAAATTAATATCAGATCAAGCTGCTGTTTTACTTTGCATTATACATAATAAAGTACAGATTGGTATATTAGTAACACATTTGTAATCCCATGCCAATGCAAGTAACATAAGGCTATGGAATAATACAAAACGAGGAGGAAAGCAGACCGTAAGCTGGAGTTTCCAAAATGCTCAGTAACCGTTATATTTTCTATAAAAACATTATCGACTTCTGTGTCTTGTCTTGCTGCATTTATTTTAGTTTAAGAGCAACCAGTATACTCCGAAACTTAAAATACAAAAACATCCTTTCATAAGTTGATATTGCAGTGATATTTTCAGTTGTTTGGTAAACTTTTCCATCAACTGGCTTTCTGCCACGTTCCACACAAGTGCTCTAGTGAGCGAACACAGCAGTGTTACAAATATCTTGAGCAATATAAATATCTCAATGACAAATCAAATTATCATCTGTGTAACAGAAAAATAAGTAATTCCTGCTCTGCCCATCCAAGCTTGCAATAAGTGAAAACTACAAACTACATGAGGAACTGAATCTACGAGCTTATGGTTATATAAAAAAAATTATACAGCAAGCCAAAAAACAAACTACCTATCCCAGAAAATAATGTAAATTCAAAAACATAACTGAGTTCAAGACGTGTCCAACTACACAGCCCGACTACTGAATAAACACAAAATCCACACTGTGCAAAAGCCTGTGGGAAATCTGGAAACTTCCCCGCACTCTATAAAAGTCAAAACTCCACCGAGGGCATGTAGGGCAGACAAAGTACACGTGCGCCATCACAAACAGAAAAATCAAAGATAAGCATTAATTGAAAATTCAAACATCACAAAATATGGAGTGGTGTTCGGTAAGTTTCAAAACATAGGCAAGATCGCCAATTACAGAAAATGTCAAGAAAGAGAATTAACATCAACCATTACACATCTAGGGAAAGCAACATGTATGATGGACACGAGTTTATTAAAACCAGGACACCCTTTTTTTTTTTAGCAATTCTATATATAAGTCCTTCCAGTCCACTAAACACAGTGTAATTGGCCATAATCATAGCTTGTCAGAAGAGATCGGAGTTAATTGACTGCCATAAGAAACAAGCAGTATGTTCCCCTACACTCATTAGTCACCTGAGTAGCCAACCACAGGCAAGATATTATGAGGCCTACTATACAGGATGGTTTACAGCACCCGTGTCACCCCTTTTTCTCGGAAATAACACGACACCGGGGGTTCGTAAAGAAATTGTGATAATTAAACCTTAATATGAATTATCTATTGGTAGTAATTCCATTCTCCCTAACATACCTATAGTAGGTGTACGGGGGTGAGTTTCTAAATTGCAAATGGGGACAGGGGTAGAATGTGGTATAGTTGTATATATAGTTTAAAAGGAAATAAATTTACTAAGACAGTATTTTTCTGACATGCAATAGTTCACGCCCAATAAAATATATAATGTAAGCATATGGTTTGTACGTGTCTAGCTTACGCACAATGAAGATGAACGAAACCCATTTTTATTCTTACTACAATCAAAAGTAAATCAACGAAACATGTTGTTTTTCTGGCGTGCATACCTAGTTTACGCACAATGAAAAGGACGTCGGGTATACTGTAAATGCCGGTATGGTGTGGGAGAGAACCACTGTTAAATAGGAACAGGGAACCCTCATTAGCACACATCACTCTTCTTAAGTGTTCGAAATGTTGACCATCCTGTATCAAACACGACTCAGCTGTCCTCCTTACGTTCGCGGTTGCTTGGCGGATCTCGGCACAGCCGAGAGATCCAAACGCTGCTCTGATTCTGTATTTCATGTCTTCCTTTAGTTGTTGGACGAACAGAGTAGACAGTGCCTTTAATTCTCCGCCACAAAAATAAGTAAATTGGGGACAAGTCTGGAGAACGTGGGGGCCAAGCTATAGGACCCATTCGTCCAATCCACCGTCTGGAAAATAACATATCAGCAACTAGACGAGTTCTGCGTGAAAAGTGAACAGGACAGCCATCCTGTTTAAGCCACAATGTTAATCGCGGAGCGAGAGGGACATCTTCGACCAGCTGATACCAAATATTCTCAAGGAAGTCTGCATAAGTTGAACCATTCAATTGCCCTTCAAAAAATATGTTCCTATGACACGATGACCGAGAAGGTCACACCAAGTATTAAGGCTCCACACATGCTGGTTATCCACTTGACGGAGCCAATGTGGGTTGACTGCAGACAAGTTATGGGCGTTATGTATGTTAACGTCACCATTACTCTTGAATGTGGCCTCATCAGTCCACAAAATACGGCGATAGAAAGCACGGTCCTTTCTCAGGTACCAGTTGCAGAAATCAACGTGCTTAGGAAAGTCATTATTCCCAAGTTCTTGGTGCAGATGTACATGGTAAGGATGAGAACGATTATCAGCGAGGATTATCCACACTGTACTTTGATACAATCCTGAGTCGCGGGCAATCCTCTGTGTAAAATCATGTACTTGCCATGGCAGCAAGTACATCAACAGCCCTCTCGTCTCTCACAGGTCGTCTAGTGCGACAACGTTTGTTGTGTGTTTGTTGCACTAGTCTGGTTGTGCACACGCGACATGCAAGACTCTGGAAGACATTGTATGAGTGAAGGACGCGCTGTGGGTATCTCTCTGCGTACAAACGGGCAGCGGCTCTGCATTTCTGATGACATTAGTATGTCAAATGCTTCTTCGTTTGTCAAACGGCATTCCATTCAGAAAGAAGCACCACAGAGAGACAATGTCTGACACTGAAACAACACACACGATTAATGGCTGCAATGTAAACCGCATGACTGATTGAAATAACGAACTTTCTATTGTCAGTTAACTTGCATGCAAAATCTGCACTTCCTGTAAATAGTAGATAGCGTATCTGCTTGCTGCGTAGTGCTGCATTAATCTCCGCGTTTGCTCGGAAACAGTCTAATACCTACTGCACGAGTCTATGAAGTAAGGCACATAGGTCACTGCTAGTAACAAAGCGAGTCTCACACTCTAACCGGAAATAACGTAATGGCGCACATTGTGTATCTGACTTGCATAGTTAATGCACAGCCAATGATATGTGGATAAAAGTAACGGTTATTATACCACTTACGGGAACTGCAGGTTTTGCATGCAAGTTAACTGACAATCGAAAGTTCGTTCATTCAGACAGTCATTCGTTTTAAATTGCATGAATGACAGAACCAGAGCAGCAAGTGGATCTCTCATCAGTGCTTAGGTCCACCGAGCAACCGCGAATGTAAGATGGAGAGCAGAGTCGTGTCTGATACAGGATGGTCGACATTTAGAACACTTATTAAGAGTGATGTGTGCGAATGAGTGTTCCCAGTTCCCAGTTCAAGGTAGTTCTCTCACGCCATACCAGTATTTACAGTATCCTCAAGGTCCTTTTGATTGTACGTAAACTAGGTATGCACACCATAAAAACCACATGCTTTGTTGATTTCCTATTGGCTGTAGTAAGAAAAAGACGTTTTTGATCAATTGTAATTGTGCGTAAATTACGCACGTCACAATCCATATGCTAAGATGATTTATTTTATCGTACTCAAACTATGCACGCCAGAATTAAGGTGTCTTTGAAAATGTCGTTTCCTTTTAGACGATCTTTCCAACAATATCATATACGACCCACATTCCCATTTGCCATTCCAAAGCTCACTCCCCATATCTCTACCTCCGGTATGTTTGGGGAAATGGGATTATTACAAATCGATGCTTCACATGGGATACGGTTATCAATTTTTTTTTTTTCGCGAACCTCCGATGTCGTGTTGTTTCCGGGAACAAGAGATGATGCGGGTGCTGTGAATCATCCACATCTCCTGACCTTCAGCACTCACTAGTGAACGAAGACTCAACGTGTGACGACTCTCTTCCTAATACCGCGGTCGTCTGTAAGACTTGGTGCGAAACCATCTGGGTCGCAGTACACATCAGGCCTAGCCTGACCCAAGCTAACTTAGTCCAGGGAATAACGTCGGCTGGCAGACCACGCAATTTTTAGCTGCGATGGCCGATGCATGGCAACGTGGCAGATACAAATACGGAGCGAATGGACGCAGGANAATAACGTCGGCTGGCAGACCACGCAATTTTTAGCTGCGATGGCCTATACATGGCAACGTGGCAGATACAAATACGGAGCGAATGTCTGCGTCCATGAAGCGCGCAAAGGAAGAGGGCGACGACATTGAAATGGGGCGACAAGAGAAAAAAAAACATGTCAACATTCACAAGCTCAGTTACACAAGTGAAAGATGGATACACTGTAGTCACAGGACGCAAGACTGGCAAGCCAAAAGCCCCCGTTATGCCTACTCCAGTTCGCACTAAGAAAACATGTTCCAACCTGCTTCAGGAAGCACACACTCTGCCTCTGTGCATATTTTCGTGACAGACGGGCGAAAACTCCGGGACATCGCAACCACAGTCCAGTCGCTATTAATTGCTTTGGAGAACACAATTACACGCCGCCGCGAATTACGGCCCATAGGTTGTTCTCGTGCCGACTACAATAAAATATGGGCTGACTCATGGCACTAGAGATACTGCACTACACCTATGCGCAAGTAGACGACCGCGACAGCTGTAATCAAGGACCTAGGCGAATACACGCTCCCCCCCAAAGCAATATCCATTATATGCGAGACGTAACACACAGCTGACTCACACCTCGAAGGAACAGAAAATCCTGCTCTCTGTACACTTCGTAAGATTAGAAAAACCAACTTAAGAAAGCGCTATGCAGCTCCAGTTCCGTTGAAATGGACTCTGAGTGGCCAATGGCAGAGGAGACATGCGGCTTGGGAGTGGCTGCGCAAGTTACACTTAACAGGCTGGTCGGACTGTGCACTAGGAGTTTACATCACCGCTCGATTGTTGATTTCATCGCGTTGTCTTAAATAGCAGGTAGTCGTGGTATCGTTTACACACGGGGCAACACATTCCTGTAAAAACAAATAAATTTGTACCATTAAAAAATTAGAAACCCGCATTTATCCCCGCGTGTAACACATACCACGCTGAGATTCCCGGACCAAAAAAAATTCTCTAACGGATACGAGACAAAATTTAACAAAATTGCTCTGCTCTCACCTCTTTTTCGCCACACTCCACCATAATGTGCGAACAATTAAAGCACTATCTACACGCAACGTCCTTCCACGTGTCCCGCGCTCAAGCTCTGTCAAGGCACGTCATATGTGCGCAGACAGGCAGTCTCCCTACCTGTCGTTATAAATCCTGGTCAAGAGTAACACGTTGTCTGTCAAGACAGAGTTAGGGGGTATTAGATTCAAGTTAATTTCAAGCTGAACAAAATTTTAAAATCTCACAAAAAAAATAAGAATATTCAAAACAACATTCAAAATTTTCAAGTTGCATTAAACAATTTATACGGAAATATCCCATGACGTTGTAAATCGGCTGCTTCATAAAAAAAACCTGTAAACGTGTAAAGGACAATGAAATTATAACAACAGAGTCGCAAGTAATTGAGCTGCGCTCATTTTAAAGAGTAGCCGTTTCAGAAATGTATTTAAATATAATTATTTGTCAAATGAGATGAAGACAGGAGCACATTCTCGATTGGATATCATTCCAAAAGTCAATAAAATTAGTATGTTATAGATGCAACAAATTTACATCCAAAACGGCGTACTAATGGAGGTATCAGTGATTTTAGTGATTTTGTAACATACTTCAGAGGAGAACACTGTGAATTATGTGCTGCTAAAGCGTAAGTCCAAATTAATGGTTCACTTAATTATACTGTGTTTGAGTTAAATAGGCTTGACGGTACCACAGATACGGCATTTAATAGTACAATAATATCAACATCCCTTTGCTTATAAAAACTAAACAAAAAATTCTGTTTTGCCTTTCATAGTACAGTTACAATGCAGAATTTAATTAAATTACGTTCAGAAGTTACTTACGTAAAGTAATTTCAGTTGACACATCTCAACAAATGTAATATTAAAATTGTAATATACTACTACATATAATGCACATTATAAGAACATACTACCAGAATACGTAGTTGAGTTGTAATCAGCAAAACTGTTTAAAATATTATATATGTAACGCATTATAAAAATTATATATATATTAATACAATTTTTAATAGTAAGCATGATATAGTATTTTGGATTTATTTAGGTAATCTGATAAAAATAAAAATTAATATTTTTATTCACGAATGGTGTATAGAATGCTAAGAATAAANAATACGTAGTTGAGTTGTAATCAGCAAAACTGTTTAAAATATTATATATGTAACGCATTATAAAAATTATATATATTAAAACAATTTTTAATAGTAAGCATGATATAGTATTTTGGACTTTATTTAGGTAATCTGATAAAAATAAAAATTAATATTTTTATTCACGAATGGTGTATAGAATGCTAAGAATAAANATTTATTTAGGTAATCTGATAAAAATAAAAATTAATATTTTTATTCACGAATGGTGTATAGAATGCTAAGAATAAATCAATTGCTCACCAAGGTACTGCCAGCGCACAAATAAGATTTGTATGTATAAAAGAAGATTAAATCAGATAGAGGAACACAATGGACGGTTCTGGTGGTTTTAATCACCATGTTAACTATATTACCAATAAGCAGAGACCTGTAAAATTCGCGAGTTCAATGACCTGTAGGCTATACTCCATTGTCATGTGTAAAATAATGCAAATATCACCGTTCATTGGTTGCGTGTTGTATTAGCGGAAGACGGTGATTCGGTCTGCATTTTATTGTGTGTTTGTTATTGGCTCATAGTTGACCAAGAGGTGTAAACAAACCGGGGGGGAGGGCAATAGAATAAGCAATACAAACGTACGAGGTTTTGATTCTAGCTTGTCCCGAAATGAAACAGCGAATTTTGCAGGTCTCCACCAATAAGACACACGTGGTTGCTGTGTGTGCAGCCTACGTGGCAGGGGTCAGTGCCGTGTTCGTGGGCGTGTGACGGCACTCACTCGTCTTGTTGGCGCAGTGCGGCTGCTCTCTGCCGCCGTTCACGCAGAAGTCGACCAGCCCCACGTTGCCCGGCTCGCCGTACGTGCCGGCATTGGTGTGGATGACCTGCACCACGTCGGCGTGCCCGCGACGCAGCTTGCTGCTTCCCCGCACCAGCGGCCTGGCTGGGTCCAGGCCTACCACACACACACATACATACACCACCAACCTACCCAGTACTTTACTAACAAGTGCGTCTTCCAGTTATCTCGCATGCACACATGCCTCAGTTCAGTTTCAGTACAGTAGTCAAAGTCCTCTTACATGCACACACACACACAAACATCATTAGCCACAAATGTCCTTCCATATGCTCACGCATCTCAGTCAAGTGTTAAGTAGAGTAGCCACAAGTGTGTGTGTTTCAGTCCTGCCACACACACGCGCGAGTTTCAGTAAAGTTTTAAAACCAAGTAAATTACTAGCCGTGCGTGATCGCACGGAGGTCGTTACGGAACACAGTTTTTCCGTGCGGTAACCACACGCAGGCGTCACTCACGAGGTCATGCTCGACATGAGGCGAGTACCTATGATGCGGTGCAGGCGGAAGCGCAGATCCTTGCCCATGAGGCCGCACATGTGGGCGCCCAGGCTGTGGCCGACGCAGGTGGTGCGTTGCGCGTCGAGCCCCGAGTCGCGCAGGAAGGTCAACGTGTGCGCGGCGCAACGGGAAACGGTACGCATGTTGTGCACTGCGGAGGGGTAGCACGGCGGGAAGGACAGCCGGTGCCAGTCGACCACCAGCACGTTGTAGCTGCCGTTCCGCAGGTACGCTGCAACAGTGCCGCGGCCGCTCGTGCCAAACACTCCGCCAAGTCACACACACTAGTCTTGTTTACTTATTGTTGAAGG
>NQII01001176.1:518834-535728 GCA_002778355.1 Clitarchus hookeri | reverse complement strand
AGCGGTGGCGTAGTGGCCAGGGCGCTCGCCTCCCACTACGGCGATCCGGGTTCGATCCCCGGCGAATCCACTCCCGGATCCTCGCATGTGGGAATCGTGCTGGACGATTCCGCTTGCCGGTGGGTTTTCTCGGGGCACTCCCGTGTCCCCCGCCCTTGCATTCCAGCGCCGCTCCATTCTAGGGCTTCACCTCTGTCATGCCCAGGGATGACGGTCACCTACGTGTCCCAGCTGGAAAGACCGTCACTCGGAGGGTTGTTGCCTTGCCCTGGGTGCACTCTCCACACGCCATTATTATTATTTATTTTACTGTTTTAGTTTTAAGGCCCTTTCCCACAATCAAAATTTTATTCAAATTACCTTAAAATGTTATTGAATTAAATACATTTAAGGCTATAATATGACATAGAAACACCATAATCTCGGCCAATTTTTCTTTCAGTTTCTTGCATTTCTCGTTTTCCTTCAAGATTCCCGTGTAAAGCAGGTTCTAAGTTTTCTTTAATCCAAAATTAAAATCGCTTTATCACGGCTTTTCTGGGCGTATTTGTGGAAGGAATCTCATTATCATAGGGTTGTGTGCACACATTTTAAGTTTTTTACAAAATAAGGATGCAAATTTTTTTTAAAGTAAATGTACATTAAAATGAGCAAAATTTGATGGGGTTTAACAAATTATTTCTGTGTCGTGTACAAGTCGTAGATACTTCTAAAAATTTCTTTTTTGAATTTTTTAAACTGGTTTCATTGAAAAGTTTGTGATAAATTTTCATGTGGAGAGTTGAACACTTATTGAATACAATTAATAGAAAAACAAATGAAATTAATTTTAGTTCAATAAATTGAATTCAATAATTAAATTCAGTATTTGTTCGTGTTAAATGGCCTTGGCATGGCGTATAATTAAGGCTTGCGCCGTTTATTACATTTAACATTGAAAATCACACATTTTGGTTTACGCTAAAAATTGATTAGAAGTTAATACAAAAGTTGCATTACACACGCAAGGGAATTCATTATCAGCAAAAAAGCCGAAGCAAATTCCGCAATGAAGAATAAGGACTTTAAAATTTGCGGATACAATGGCTGAGGACAAGAATTTTCTAAGTTGACCGTCGTATGTTATTATTAATGTATTTACGAGATTTTTAAAGCTGAATTCAAAGTTTGACTGGACTTTATTGCCTGCGAATAAGGAAATTAAAAAATTACGGACTCTTTAGATGGATGAGGAAGAAAAATAAATTAAAAAGNTTTATTGCCTGCGAATAAGGAAATTAAAAAATTACGGACTCTTTAGATGGATGAGGAAGAAAAATAAATTAAAAAGAGGATAAAATAAATAAGCACATGTATGGAAGAAAATACGATGATCCAGTTGGACAACGAACAACACAAGAACAACAAAGACAGAACATGTGTAACCAGACTGTTTTATTTGTTCATTATCGGACTGGATAATTATAATTTTTTATCTATTTACAGTCTTCTTTTTTTTGCCTGTATTTTTCTTTCCACATCTGCGGCGCTGTGACTTACTGTTTTTGGTGTTTCGCTTGTAGTATTTGGCAGTTTTCGTTTTGTTATAATTGTGCTGTCCTCGTTTCTGTATCAATTGCTGTCTAACTGTATCCCTTTCACGTAGTAAATGTAGGCAATGGAAACTCAATCAAATTTCGTATTCAGTTCTGCCACACCCTTGTAATTTAACTTCAAAAACAATATTACTTTTAAATGCGAATGTTGATTTTGCATATTTGATTGCATCTGGCAACCCGTTGCATGCTTTTGATACTGACACCATGAAAGATTGATCTACATTTTCAATTCAATACAGGTTGGCATACCTGCCATTCGGGATTATGTGCCTATAGTATCCCGGTTATGTGGGTTTTTGTGAACTGAGAACTTGGATGTAAATATTTTGACTAGAAAGAAGAAAGTGGTAGTAAAAGTGATTTAAATTTATGCCTATCTATCCAACAAAGCAAATTCAACTTGTCGTAAAATTGTTGTATGGCCTCTTCGGAACATTCTTGTGCCATTGCAAACGGCAATACCGTTCGGTTTGTCACTCTTTTGCCGATGTGCTGCAATGTGAAAACATGGCAAACAAGACTTTTTACTTCACAAAATTGGTAGTAACTAGCAGTGAATGTTTCTCTATTGAAACCAGTATTTCCGAAAATGTATATAAACAATGTTCAAATGCACATTGCCTTATCATTTTCCCAAGTAACACAACCATACCTGTCAAAATGAAATTATTAGCGAAGATGTTTGCATACGTTTGGTTTCTCAATAGACTCATTAATTACTTGTATATACCATAGATACAATAAAACTTGATCAATGAGAGTAAACTAATTTGTCTAAGTCTGTATTAATGTAAACAATGTGCTAACCTTGGCTACAAGTCGCGTGGTTTTGACAACGAGTATGTTNTTTATTGCCTGCGAATAAGGAAATTAAAAAATTACGGACTCTTTAGATGGATGAGGAAGAAAAATAAATTAAAAAGGGGATAAAATAAATAAGCACATGTATGGAAGAAAATACGATGATCCAGTTGGACAACGAACAACACAAGAACAACAAAGACAGAACATGTGTAACCAGACTGTTTTATTTGTTCATTATCGGACTGGATAATTATAGTTTTTTATCTATTTACAGTCTTCTTTTTTTTGCCTGTATTTTTCTTTCCACATCTGCGGCGCTGTGACTTACTGTTTTTGGTGTTTCGCTTGTAGTATTTGGCAGTTTTCGTTTTGTTATAATTGTGCTGTCCTCGTTTCTGTATCAATTGCTGTCTAACTGTATCCCTTTCACGTAGTAAATGTAGGCAATGGAAACCCAATCAAATTTCGTATTCAGTTCTGCCACACCCTTGTAATTTAACTTCAAAAACAATATTACTTTTAAATGCGAATGTTGATTTTGCATATTTGATTGCATCTGGCAACCCGTTGCATGCTTTTGATACTGACACCATGAAAGATTGATCTACATTTTCAATTCAATACAGGTTGGCATACCTGCCATTCGGGATTATGTGCCTATAGTATCCCGGTTATGTGGGTTTTTGTGAACTGAGAACTTGGATGTAAATATTTTGACTAGAAAGAAGAAAGTGGCAGTAAAAGTGATTTAAATGTATGCCTATCTTTCCAACAAAGCAAATTCAACTTGTCGTAAAATTGTTGTATGGCCTCTTCGGAACATTCTTGTGCCATTGCAAACGGCAATACCGTTCGGTTTGTCACTCTTTTGCCGATGTGCTGCAATGTGAAAACATGGCAAACAAGACTTTTTACTTCACAAAATTGGTAGTAACTAGCAGTGAATGTTTCTCTATTGAAACCAGTATTTCCGAAAATGTATATAAACAATGTTCAAATGCACATTGCCTTATCATTTTCCCAAGTAACACAACCATACCTGTCAAAATGAAATTATTAGCGAAGATGTTTGCATACGTTTGGTTTCTCAATAGACTCATTAATTACTTGTATATACCTTAGATACAATAAAACTTGATCAATGAGAGTAAACTAATATGTCTAAGTCTGTATTAATGTAAACAATGTGCTAACCTTGGCTACAAGTCGCGTGGTTTTGACAACGAGTATGTTNATGTCTAAGTCTGTATTAATGTAAACAATGTGCTAACCTTGGCTACAAGTCGCGTGGTTTTGACAACGAGTATGTTCGCTGTTGCGACTTGGAAGTAGGTACTGCACGCGTGCGCTCTCTACGCTCTTTCGAGTGTTGGGAATAATTCTCACCGTTCCTCATGACCTGCACGTGACGGCTGTCGTCTCCGCCGTTGTAGCCGTGGAATATGACCACGTTCTCGTGCTGGGGGTTCCAGCCGGCCGTTCTCAGCCAGTCTTTCTCCTTCATGTTCACCGTCTTCCTCTTCGTCGGCTCCTCGCTGCAACAACACAAACACGTGAGTACTTCGGGAAACAGATGGCCGCACTGGACGTCCTCCTTGTTGATCGATCTATCGAGAATGTACTCGTGGTGGCGGTCAGGTCGATCTCCGCTTGCTGGGAGAAGTGCCCTGCTAGTGAACGGCTACGCAGCTCCAGGACATACAGGATGATTCTAAAATAATGGGACAAACATTGAGGGGTGGTAGAGCTCACTAAAACAAACAATTACTTTATAGGAATATATGGGCGGAAGTGACGCGTTGAGGCACAAGCACAAAAACATAACATATTAACGGAAACATAAAATGTTCATTAGCAGCATACTTAACGAGTGATTCCGTACAGAAAATGTTAAAACAGTTGCTGGAAATGCATCCACCAACAGTCACCATGTATGCTTGGCGACCTCTACATATGGCGTGATTGGCTGACAATGGTGGCGTGCGTGAAATACCCGGCGTATTTGATTATGTTCGCCAATCACTCCACCGACGCTACCAAGCTTGTACTACTGTCAGTGGTAGCAATTTTGAGCAGTTATTATAAACATTGCTGTAAAAAGGCATTTAGCGGCGACGTCGTAAATAAACAATGTGTTGNTGCTGTAAAAAGGCATTTAGCGGCGACGTCGTAAATAAACAATGTGTTGCCTTTCATGTGTTATTTTTGTGTTTGTGCCTCAACGCGTCACTCCCGCCCATATATTCCTATACAATAATTGTTTGTTTTAGTGAGCTGTACCACCCCTCAATGTCTGTCCCATGATTTTAGAATCACCCTGTATTGTTTGAGCGAGGACCACGTTCTGGCTGGGTCGTGGGCCTTCCTCAGATCACCATGTGTGAGGACACTAAACGCACACAACTGGTCCAGATTGAAGCTACCTCGTCTGCTCATCTGGCACGTTTACTCTGCGCTGATGAAGCGTAGCACAGAACCTTGTATACCGCACTTCGTAATTTGTGTATGCGCCTGCAGTACTTGTCCACCTCATAGGCTGTTTACGACAAAGTCAGCACTTTTGAAACCACCATTTTTAAAAAAAATCACTGCACATAAATACATTTTGTTTTTAAGTCGCGAACCACATGTGGACGCGCCGTCTCGTCACCCCCGCGCCTGTGACATTTCTGGATAATGCAGGCTCCTAGTTAAAATGTAGCGAATTAACGCAAATAGTTCACGACACTTGGCGTAGTACTGCGAGTATAACGTTTAAATTCATGGCCGCTTAAGTCCGTTCATCTTGCTTCATAAACCTTATAGTGTGAATTTGAATTTGTATAAGTAAAGCATTTGCGTTCCTAACAATTCCATAGTTTTACTTGGATGGCGTATGGGTAAAGTGATCGGGCCTATGGCAATGCTAATGTTACATGCAGCAAACAACGAAATTAGAAGGAAAAAAATATTAAGCAGGGATTTCAAAAGTGCTCATTTAACCGTGAACAATCTATAAAACTTTTTACATTTATACAAACTTCTGAACCCATCCACAGAATGTTTCGCCATGCTCGGTACACTTGCACAATTTACGAAGTACGCGATATTCTTATAGTTTATCTCCATACCGTATGCTTAATTTCAAAATTGTGACCTCTTTGATTACTGTGCGCCCTTTCATAACTCAGAAACTATTAAATCTATTTGAACCAAAACCAGCGCGTCTTAAGTTACAAAAATTTATTTTAGATAATAGTACTTACCCGAAGAAGTAAATCTTCTTCGTCGTTCCTTGAGAATCACTAAACCGACAAAGAAGTAGAGTCATGAAAGTCTACCCGAAACATACGTGACACAAGTAGTAAGGCAATTTGAACAATTCAACCTAAATTTGTATGCTGGTAGTAGCTAGGGGAGAGGACACAAAATGTTATTGATATTACTCCCGAGCCTACTTTCTTCCGCATGGGGTTCGAATAATTTAAAAGTTTCGATAGTAGGTAGGCCTTGAGGTTTCGTCGGCAGCGATATCATTGGAGACGAAACCAGGAGCATATGCAACAGTAGTGACGCAATTACAAATGCACGCATGGCCGCGGGACTCGAGCCCAGAAAACCTCATGCTATAAGCTTATGTGCAATTAACTGCGTTATGGAGATGGGATTTGGAGCATCAACTCCGGATATTATCAGTCTTATGTTTCAAATGGTGATAGGGTTTACAAACCTAGTATATTTACAGGGTCGTCATTTTGTTTATAAGCATCTCAGCCACTTAAAACACGTCAGATTACGTGGCCCACCGTAGTGCTACTTGTATGAATATTGTGATGGTAATTATAAAATAAAACAACGTGTCGTACAAAGACAGAGCAACGACTGATTTTATTTTTTTTTAAATCTTAACTGCTAACGACAGACGTAGATGGCAGCACTAGACATATATTGTAGATATCATAACAACACCCCCACTATATCTAACAATATATACGCTTATATTAAACAATTTGCACACCCAATTTATCTAAAATTTTATAATGTTTAAGAGAACATAAACTTTTGGTGAACAAATCAGCAGGCATTTCAGCCGTAGGCAAATACTAAACATTTACAACATTATTTGCCACACATTCTCTACAGAAATGATATTTTATGTCGATGTGTTTGGTTCTCTTATGAAAAACTGGATTTATAGTTAACTTTAGTGCACTCTGATTGTCATTGAACAGATCAATAGTATACATATTTTGTGTAATTTCACATTGCAAATTTCTTAAATAAACAGCCTCTTTACAAGCTTCTGTTATCGCCATGTACTCGGCCTCACTACTTGACAAAGCAACTGTTTTCTGTTTCTTTGTTTCCCAAGATATTACACAACCAGATAAAGTAAAACCAATTCCAGTATATGACCTCCTGTCAATAACATTTCCTGCCCAATCAGCATCAGCGAATCCTTCTAATATTGAACTACCATTAGCAGAATACTTTAAACCAAAATCTCTAGTACATTTTAAATACCTCAATAACCGCTTAACATATGCACAATGTTCTTTAGAATAACAATTATTGAATTGGCTTAAATACCCAACTGTATATGCTATATCCGGTCTGGTCAAAACCGTTAAATACATAAGACATCCAATTATCTGTTGATAAGGAAAATTACCTACACAATGCTCACTGTTAGATACATTCAACTTAGTCTCCATTGGAGTCCGAACTGGTTTACATTGACTCATATTAAATTTATACAGCAGCTGATCAATATAATCTCTTTGACTTAATGTTATTGTTTGCTGAGATTTATCAACAGTAACATTTACACCTAGACATTTTTTTATTTCTCCTAAATCTTTTATTTTGAACTGATTTGCTAGGACATGCTTCAAATGATTAGTCTCATTAATATCATTTGAGAAAATAAAAAAGTCATCGACAAATAATGTGACTACAGTTTTCAACTGATTTTTCATTTTTGTATACAAACATGGTTCTATTTTAGACTTATTATAACCCATGTTTAACAAACATTCATCTACCTTTTTGTACCAAGCTCTTGAAGACTGTTTCAGCCCATAAATAGCCTTTTTTAATTTAAGCACTTGGCCATTTTCTGTTTTTTTCTGAAAAACCTTTTGGTATCTGCATATAAATAGTTTCTTCAAGAGTACCATTCAAAAAAAGTAGTTGTAACATCTAGATGCGTAGTTTTAAATCTTAGTTGTACTGACAATGCAAAAAGTAATCTCAACGTTGTATGTCTCACTACCGGAGAAAACGTTTCTGTAAAGTCCACACCTTCAACTTGTGTAAAACCTTTTGCCACTAAACGTGCACGAAAACTGACTTTATTTTCACTATCATACTTTTTTCGAAGCACCCACTTGCACTGTACAACTCTACCGTCTTCTGGAGCATCACTCAACTCCCACGCATCATTGTCTTTGAAACATTGTAACTCTTCTCTCATAGCCGCCTCCCACTGCTCCTTTTCAGGCCCACTTAAAGCGTCGTGCAGAGACAGACCAGCCGCATCATCATATGTTTGACCGTCAACACACAGATTAGAGAACCCATATCTGTCAGGAACCTTCCTTACCCGCTTGGGTAGGCACTTTTGGCTTTCCTGCTCTTCGTCCTTCAGTGTGCTATCTGCATCTTCATATTCACTGGGAACATATGACTCATCATCATATCGGAAACTGTCTATAGAACTTTCAGAGTTATTTTGTATAGACTCAGGTTCTTGTTGTTCATCATCAGCAGGTTCCTTACGATCCCCCACTGAATCAACATTCTGAAAATTCTGATCAGCTTGCACCTCGGTGAGATTTTCAGATTTCGATTCCTTCTCGATGATGATCACGTCCCTACTGGTTGATACTTTCCTGGTTTCTGGAGCATAGACCCGATATCCCTTTACATTATCTGGATATCCTATGAGAATGCATTTAGTGGCCCCACGTCATTTGAATGCCGGAATGCTCAATTGCCATGATCATAGGGGAAAAACGATCAGGCAATCCTGCTAATAGTAACGATCCTGTCCACTGATCATTAATTTCAAATCCTGTTCCGCTGAGTTTCTGTGCTGTATCGATAATCTGCGTCACATACGACGTCATCGAACTGCAACTCTCTCGGCGAATCGAAATCAAATTCCGTAGCAAACTTATTCTTCGTGAAAAACCGCTATCATCGAATAATTGTTTCAACTTTGCCCGCAATTCTTTCGAAGGTGTAACATTTTTTACGTTAACGTATAAAGACGGGTTGATGGTCATAATCAACTTCGCTTTGGTTCTTTCGTCATCTGCAGAATTTATTTCTTTACCGACATCTGGCTTCACACAATGTTTCGTGCCTTCGAGTATTAAGAAATTCTCCGCCGCGAAACACCATTCGTTGTAATTATCACGTCCCTTTAACTTGGGAACGTTAACAAGATAGTTCGTTGACATTTTGAATCTGATGCACTAAACTTGTTCAGTCCGATAAATACAACAATCCGTCACGTCACAGTTCAATCGCGCACTTTTTGNCTTCGAGTATTAAGAAATTCTCCGCCGCGAAACACCATTCGTTGTAATTATCACGTCCCTTTAACTTGGGAACGTTAACAAGATAGTTCGTTGACATTTTGAATATGATGCACTAAACTTGTTTAGTCCGATAAATACAACAATCCGTCAAGTCACAGTTCAATCGCGCACTTTTTGTAATCTGCTTTTAACACTTGCTAAACGTAACTGCAAAATACTTCTTAAAAGCAACAAAATCGCGAAACTTTTGTTTTGTAGAGCGAACGGCCCATAACCTAAAATAAAACAACGTATCGTACAAAGACAGAGCAACGACTGATTTTATTTTTTAAAAAATCTTAACTGCTAACGACAGACGTAGATGGCAGCACTAGACATATATTGTAGATATCATAACAACAAATTAGTTTATTGGTTCCTGAGCTATGGAGTAAAAACTGTGTTTTCTTATTTTGCATTGTCTTATGAAATTGCCTAAAAAAACGTTTCTGTATACCATGCATCTAATATATAGTATCGATATACAAAGTTCGGGTTGAATTTGGTTGAATTGTTTAATAGATATGACAAACTTATCAATATATATTATAGCCGCCATTTTTAAAATCAATGTACGACCCCTCAAATCATGTAAGTGTACATGCCCTTAGGAAATTAGTTGAATTTTTTCAGAAAATGCAAAATGGTCATTTTTTCAGCCTGGCACTTTCTAGTTAAAAGGCCGGAAGAAGAGTATCTCTGTGTTCATAATTGATGCTTCTAATGAATACTGTTAGTGTACAACATTTTGTTTAATTGCGTTGAATTATTTATATATATATATATATATAACATATTAGCTTAAGTTTCTCATATTAACGCCATACAAAAGGCCAGCCGCAACTAAAACATGTTAGTTTACATAATCTACTGTAACACAGCAATTTTTAAATTACAGGAAGCGTGAAAGACGCTGCTTCTTTAANTATATATATATATATATATATATATATATATTTATATATATATATATAACATATTAGCTTAAGTTTCTCATATTAACGCCATACAAAAGGCCAGCCGCAACTAAAACATGTTAGTTTACATAATCTACTGTAACACAGCAATTTTTAAATTACAGGAAGCGTGAAAGACGCTGCTTCTTTAAACGTTCGCTGGTGGCGTGACGTAGAGTCGAGTTTTGAAGAGGTGGAGGTGCGATAATTGTATCCCGCCCGCAGCAGCATTTACCGTTTACTTCTCCTCTGGTTGCTGCTGTATGTCGAACCCCTCCTCCGCGCATGCCCAGGTTTGAGAATTTCGTTCGTTCTTGTTGTTAAGGCCCCCGTCTACCTGGACATTTTTCCCACGTTTAGGCCGAGAAGCGCGGGAGCGATAAGGGCGACACTGCCACGCGCATCAAGTACGCCATCGCCGCTAAGCGCAAGGCTCTGAACTGGCGTGCAGTGTTCTCGTAGTGCTGCGTGTACCTATGGGACTTTCAGCGGTGACCATATTATTTTATTAGTGGGAAGTCTTTAGGAAGGTTCAATGCAGGCCCCTATTGTAGTTTTGTATGTATCTGATGCGTGCATTTTGAGCTACAGCACCTTGGAAAGGCCGTTTTTTAGCGGTTTTGGAGTACTCTGAATTGATGTTTCTAACGTACGTGATATTTTGAAAGTACTTAACAGCTCTCGTCTGAATGTGTGTTCTTTGCGTAGATCAGCACGTTGGAGGCACGCTTAATAGTTTCGTTGAAAAACGTGTATTTGGAACACTCTGCAACGCAGTTCAAGCGCCAGGTAGACGGGTGCCTTAATTAGTAGGGCTGGATCATCGACACTAACCCATCGGTGTTTAGCATTGATGTCGCATCGATTTAAAACCATTGATGGTCGATAGGTATCGACCAACAAGCCGCGATGGTAAAACATCGAACATCGAGCCTCAAACCTTTAGCCATCTACATATGTTTCGAAAATATTGATACATGCTTGCCGCTCTGCGACGCTTCCCTTGCACCGTCCCGCTCGAGTGTGTCAAGAACGAGTGGTAACCCAAGAGTGCATGAGAATTTACAAAGGCGTGCCGCTACCGCCGCGATAAGCCTATCGGGACTTGTGCGCTCCCGTCCTTGAACGGATACAAATGTAAGAATAGTCCAGTTTGTGCTTAAAAATGCTCAATTCTATTTTAAAATCAATACATATACAACAAACAAATGA
The DNA here is from genome assembly GCA_002778355.1 of Clitarchus hookeri. Taxonomy (NCBI): domain Eukaryota; kingdom Metazoa; phylum Arthropoda; class Insecta; order Phasmatodea; family Phasmatidae; genus Clitarchus; species Clitarchus hookeri. The sequence continues at coordinate 524,592 of NQII01001176.1, read as the reverse complement.
AATGGCAAAAAACTGCACTAATATACATTTCAAATTATTAACATCCTAAGAAATTTCTTCATTTATGATTGTCAGTTTAAAAAGTACTTAAATTAAGAAATAAAAATAACCTTTTTATTTCTGTCAACCAAGTACAGCAACAACTCCAATGAAATATTGTAGAGAAGGTTATGCAGATTAAATAGACACTGAAATACCAACTCTGTGTTTTATTTTAAGCAATAGCTGATTCTAGTCCAACAAACGCAAAGGAGAACAACATTTAGATATGAAAAAAATTGCTAGGATTTTTTAGTGAATATGGAACTGTTAACTTACTATAAATAAATACGGAATTAATTATCTCTTTCTTATTTATGCTACAACTTCAATTAGGATCTAAATGCCATGAAACCTATAGAAGAAACAAGGAGTTATGTAAGGTTTTCTGCTACATTTTTTGGAGCAAACTTTCCGACCCGACACAAGGTAACAACACAGTACAGAAGTGAAATGGCGAGGAGGGTTTTATTATGTAGACGTCCGCTATCCGTCGATTGGCTGTGCAAGGCTGTGGAAGATGATATTTTGTCTATTTGGCTATTGTGTGTTGGGAAACATCCCCTATTGGTTGGGCTGCCTTCTGGCAAGTAGTTTATTGCCAGGCGCTGATTAGCTGTGCAAGGCTCTGGAAGAGGATATTTTGACTCATTGGCTACTGCGTGCTGGGTAAAACCTTCTATTGGTTGGGTTGCTGCTGGGCAAGTAGTTTACCAGGTGCTAATTGGCGAACGATGTTGCTCCATATTGCTCGTGAGTGACGCCGTTATGCTGGCGTGAGAGGTTTGAGTTCGCGGGAGAAGGGGCGGTAGTTATTGCGTGGTAATGCTCATAACTTCTGTTTGTTGCAAATCGTACGGGAGGGGGGCAATATCTTAAGCACCTTCTTGCCTCCCACTCACTTAGCACAACTTAGCGCCACATGCGTATGACCCTCTTAGAAAAAGAAGGTGCGAATGACTGTCTTGCTTGACTCACTGCACATGGCACCACGGATAAACAGATTACATTGGTTGCTATTATATTGCCGGAACAGGCAACTACACGCTGTTTAAACTTACTTCAGTACGTTTGAAAGCGCTGCTTAGGATTAAATTCCTCTCTCACGTTGTATCCTTCATTCTTATATCGTTTGAGCACTTTCGGAAGCCTTGCTTAGGTTCTAACTTCCTTCTAATCGTGTATTATCCTTCTGGCATACGTTATGTTAACATTTCCGTGGGCTTCGTCACTTTAATGCGCCATCCGAGTAAGACCATAGAGTTGTTAAGTATCTGAATGTGTAACTAATAAACCAACTTCTACTCTAATAAGTAAAAAAAAAAAAGATACACTAACTTCAGGGGCTATACGTTTAAACATCACGCTCGCAATATAATGTCAAGTCGGAGAGATAATTTAGTACTTTGCTGCCAAAATATCTGAGAGTCTGCATTACAGTATGTATTGTAGTGTATATGTGCAAGGATTTTATAAAATATTGTTTTTAAAAGTGCTTAGTTGCGTCTGTTGTATTTTTCACAAGGTATACCTAATGTAATGGATAAAGCGAGGGAAGTTTCAATCTGGGCAGCTGCCTAGAATGGCGAGTGAAAAAAAATCTGGATGAAAGAACTTCCATGGCGGCCGGTAGGGCCCAAGCTCGGGACCTCCCAAATGAATGACCGGTGTTATGATTCAGTAAAGGCGGATAAGCCTAGCAAACAGCAGCGGCGCGTTGGTATCCAGGCCAGGCGAAGAATCCCAAACACATTACAGCAGCAATAGTTCATAAACCACATCAGCGAAGCGCCAGCTGAGCTCCCCTCTCGGCGGCACGGTATTTGAGACGGCGATGGCGTCATTCAGGTTAGTCATATCTTGTAATTGATTAGGACCTCCCGCGCCAATAACTTATAATTACTGTAACTCCTAAAAAGTGTATTAAATATCTGTTCTGTCTTCATAATTAACTTAAGTTCTTCCCTCATTATAGTATAAACCTTCCATAGTACCTAGAAACGAGTACAAAATATCAGAAACGTAACAATGGTGGAGCCTGACGGAAACGAAACACCGGTGTCAAACCGCTAGTTAATTAGTGCCGTGTGGAATGTGCAATGTACCGCGCGAGAGTTGTCCGAGGTTACAGTCATATCTCTGAAATGTGGCATGAACAGTAGCTCAGGTGTGCAGAATGTATGGCACGCATTGGCAGAGGGGAAGAAGAAGAATACCGCGTAAAAAAAAGGCATTACGAGCGTTATTCGCGATCCTATACATGCATAAGTCACGATTGTGGTCTTCCTGCAGTCGAACCCTGTATCGCAGTGATACCACCGAGATCACTGCCCTCGCAAAGGATAAAATACTAGTGTAGTCAATTTTACGAGATCAAGCAACATCAGCAGGAGACTACATCTTGTGTAAAGGGGGAAATGTTAGGAAAAGAGATGAGGGCTGGTGTAGAGGTTGCAGTACCTGGTGTAGAGGTAGTAGAAGACGTCGGGATCTGGGCAGACGTCGTTGTCGTTGCCTCGCCTCCAGGGACAGTCACCGAGCGTCGCGTTGCTGGTCACGTTGCCCATGAACAGCGCCTCCGTGAGCGCGCCTTGACCCAGCGTCCCTGGAAACACAACGTCGCATCCTGTAGCGGTCGGTCCTCCGCTGTTGTGCAGAGTCTTGTCGCCACGCGTCCTGCTCGGGGTCTGGTGCCGTGGTGTCGCTGCTCTGCGGTTCGACGCGCACAAGCCGAGATATCACGTCGTTGTCCGTCACACTCACCCGTTCGGTAAACTCACGCCCGCAGGAACCTGCGAATGAAATTGCAACCCGAGAGGTGGGAGGCCGGTGCCACTTTACCAACCCCGGTTTCTCGCCAAATAAAAAAATTAACTACGTTTCCTCTTGTTTGCCAGATTTACTCTATGGCAAATGTGAAACCACCTGAGTTATCAAATAGGCTATCGGAAAACATAATGTTACAATAAGTTTTAATCAAAATAGACTTCATAGTAGGAAGTTACAGTCGAATACTTAGCACATGGGAAAGCAGGGGTGCGTGGCGAACTTCTTTTTTTTAACTCGCCACCTTTTNAGTTACAGTCGAATACTTAGCACATGGGAAAGCAGGGGTGCGTGGCGAACTTCTTTTTTTTAACTCGCCACCTTTTCGTTGTAGGTTAGTAATTTGTAACTTTAGCATATTAATGCTATAATATCACAGTTTTTGTTTAGAAAATTTCTGTTCCTTTCTACTTAACTACACTTCAGTCCAAAGTTAATAGTTTGGTGCAAGCATTGAACTGGTGATACTGATTACAGTACATCGTTGGCGCGGGCTATAACTTTACTCTTAAGACGGTAAGCTGAAAATAAAATTAATGACAAATTATGGTCTCAAATTGTGTATTTAGCTGCTATTAAAAGTACATAATATTTTTCAATATTTCTCAGGGGCAGAGTAAGGTAGAATATTTTGGTACGTGAATGCCTTCTTTCAGTAAAACACATCTTTGGCAATTACCGCTTTTCTGCAAATTCTACTAACTTCACTCCTCTCAAATTATTATCCAAGTAAGCCTATCGTCTGACTAACCCCGTTTTTAACACACCTGTGGAAACTGAACAACTGGTAGCCAGAATGTTAGGTAAATGTATAATCAGGTAAATCTTTGGGCCGAAAAATTTCAATGGAAGAATAATAGAACATGCACTTTGACATAACCGGCCGCTGTTATAGACGAGTATCTAACTTACTTTAATAAAAACGGAAAAAAAATTGTTAATGAGATCAAAATGGATGTTTACTCGGCAAGTAATGATATTTGAAAGAAGTTATACTTATAAAACTTATTTCTGTGAACCGACGCACTGATCATATTGTGTAATTTAATCTAAGAAAAAACATGAAATAATGGTATAAGAAAATAAGTGCTTTTAAAATNGCACTGATCATATTGTGTAATTTAATCTAAGAAAAAACATGAAATAATGGTATAAGAAAATAAGTGCTTTTAAAATAGTAAGAAATATATTGCTATTTTCAGGTATTTAGTTTAAAAAACTTGACTCGACACTTCTCTCACCTATGACTTACAGGCTGCATGCGGGGTCAACACAAAGTCGTACTCGGGTTTAATTTACGCACACTTACGTTTTTTTGGTAAACACAGGTCACTGTTACACATACGAGACCTATCCCCTTTTCCTATCTGTCTGAACTGCTGGGTTAATNGCACTGATCATATTGTGTAATTTAATCTAAGAAAAAACATGAAATAATGGTATAAGAAAATAAGTGCTTTTAAAATCGTAAGAAATATATTGCTATTTTCAGGTATTTAGTTTAAANAGTGCTTTTAAAATCGTAAGAAATATATTGCTATTTTCAGGTATTTAGTTTAAAAAACTATTTCACCAATAAGCAGATTTCACTCTCGTACAGCGACGACGAGAAACCCAAAGTTTCGACGTTTTTATCGCCGTTTTAATGGAAGCACCTCGACCGCACCACTCGACATGCGTACCGTCAGCAATCTTTACAGACGCATGAACTGAGGAGGGTTGCAGAGCATATTCCGTACGAGGAAATTCCGGCCATGTTGAACTCTAATTCCCTATCAGCCTGTGTATTATACGTACGTGGAAGTTACTTTGTACAGTATGCGCAGGACGGAAATTATCGACGCCCGAAATCGGTTCTGATTTAGTTACCAAACAAGCCGGCATCACAAGTCATTCGCCACCGTTCAACCCCGTTAAGACATATAGGGAAAGACTTTACGAGTGCGAAACAATCAGAGCATATTGCAGCCAGTGCATTACCGAGACCATGAGATTTTGGAGTTATGTTAATCCATCTCGAATGAAAAAATAATAATTCTGTGTAATTTTTTGTAAATAAATGCTGGCTTGAACCTCTTCTTTGTTTTTTTTTCGTGTAAAAATTTGATTTGAAATTTTGTTTTAATGCCAGTGAAACCAGCAATACTTTGTGTTGTAAAAATAATAAATAAACAAAAAAACGGTCATTCCTCACTCGCTCGTACGTCAAACACACACACAAAGAGCCCGAGATATCCCAATTGCAGCTCTAACTGATAACCGCATTAAAAACTATTAAGTTAAAAGCGTACTTGAAGACGTATGTTTATACGAGTCTCATTACGGAAGTAAACGAGAGACACGTGCAATCATAATCTGAGCTCGCGCACACGTCCAGCCAAGCTGCACCAGGTGCTGAATGAGACTTTGCCCGAGGGAACTGACCGCTGGAGAGCTGAGGGAAGGCGGCGGGGGGCTTGTCGCTCCAACTGCATGTTTTATTTCTTACTCAAGCCAACTTTAATTTATAGGATAGTAAACACAGATGATATCTGCTCACACAAGTCAACACCAGGCGAAACCCATGTTCAGGGGGACCCGGGTTCCATTCTCCACTCGTTCGGCCGAATTTCTTTTTAAAAAATTATTCCAGGTGAATGTCGGGATGGTTTCTTGTCCGAGTCTTTACTCGTTCCCGTTTCACCTAACAACTCGCTCCGTCTTAAAAAAATGTAAACTTTACTTTTTTATTCTAATTTTTGCTTGCACGCCGCCTAAAAATGAAATATCACGCTACTATTTTACATTAGTCAAATAGGCAAACACGAACGAGAAAAAAAAAAAATATATATATATATATAGCCAAGTCTAGAATGGCAGGATGGACAGATCACCAAACTAAAACTTTTTTTTT
>NQII01001176.1:457656-518380 GCA_002778355.1 Clitarchus hookeri | reverse complement strand
CCCCCCCCCCTTTTTTTAAGAGTAATTCGCATTTTTACAGTACACCACTGAACGAAGAATTAATCTTCTCAGGATCTCGTACGTAAGCAAGACTCAATCATACGAAAAAAATGAAAAATGTTTAATGCTAGTTTAAAAAATTGAGCACCAGAAACCGCGAAAGTGTACAGAATTTCTTTTCACAGGCGGCGGAAAAACACCTGTAAAATTATATCATCCTATCTATTTAACATCCATTTCACACGACAAATGACTTTAAAAAACTTGCCTGCCACACGACCCAAGGAAACACTCCCAGTCCGAACATAATTATTTTTCTGAGTTTCATCGTCAGCTTACGACATTACGAGGGATGTGATATATTTCTTCACGTATTTGTATTAACCCCCTATCTATTTCATGATTCTAACAAATATAAAAAATTCAACAAATCTGTACAACCCCTGCTGCTATTAATCTACGCCTTATTTATAACATTATATTTAATAGCCATATTCAGCCTTCAGCTAATAATATTTACAGTTTTTGCTAGGTGCAATTTTCAACACATTGCAAACTCGAGTTCATTCCCGTTTGTCCGTGCGCATGTGAGGAAACTTTAACAGGACTGTTCACCGTTAATTTTAACAACCTTAATCATGAATTTTACAGTATATATGAGGAATAAACCTGCTAAGGGAAAATTACACCATGCCTATCCCACTTCAGCCACACAGTATTGCATGCCTTAATTCACGAATCAGTTTGAAAAATATGTGTATTCTCTATCCACCACACGTGCTTTGACATCACGAGTTATTGCCATAGACACTATTATCCATNAATTCACGAATCAGTTTGAAAAATATGTGTATTCTCTATCCACCACACGTGCTTTGACATCACGAGTTATTGCCATATACACTATTATCCACAAGGAAAAACGTCATCAGTGCTAAATTCAAAGAAGATATGTTTCAACAGCTTATAAACTCATTGTCATCGCCACATTGCCAGAAACGCTTAACGTGCAGGTCTTCCCTAAAATGGGCCTTGATACAGCACCAGCAGAATTCATCACAATTATGAAAACCGCTCAAGAGAAAAACCTGTTTTAAAAAACATCAAAACGGGCGAATACTTTCCACACAGTCAATAGTGAGAAAATTCGTGCATCAAGAAAATAGGCACTTTTTTTCAAGTTGACAGGATTATTTGTTGTTATACGTTGCTGTGAAAGACGGCACATATCCCCGACTCACGACGGTTTATCAGCTGCTAGTTCTATTCGTGCAATCGAGAAAAGTTTGATAATATCCAGCATTCCATGTCGCATTTTTTCGTTTACACACTTAGGTATCCAATGTCCCAGTAGCAGNAGCACCACACACCACAATCAGCACCACACACCACAACCAGCACCACACACACCAATCAGCACCACACACCACAATCAGCCCCACATACCACAATAAGCACCACATACCACACAATAAACACCACATACACCACAATCACACCACGTGTACCACAATCAGCAAACCATCAGCACCACACATGCCACAATCAGTACCACATGCACCACAATCAGCACCACATGCACCACAATCAACACCAAAATCAACACCACAATCAGCACAAAACGCACCACACCCTACAATCAGCACCACGTGCACCACCATCAGCACCACACGCCCAATTAGCACCACACACCACAATAAGCATCACATGCACCACAAACAGCACCAAATGCACCACAATCAGCACCGCACACCACAATAAGCACCACATGCACCACAACCAGTATCAAATGCACAATCAGCACCACAATCAGTACCACAAATAGCACCACAATATATCCACACACAAATCCACACCAATCCACATGCCAATCCATATGCCAATCCACACACCATTCCACGCCGCATGCTCCTGTTCATCTACTGTGATATAAAACCAGCCGAAGAAAATAAATTGCATAATGNCACACCATTCCACGCCGCATGCTCCTGTTCATCTACTGTGATATAAAACCAGCCGAAGAAAATAAATTGCATAATGGTAGGGGCCTACACACATAGTATGACTTCCGAAATATCACAGTCCTTTTAGGCGAGATAATTTCAGCAAATAACTGTAGAACCACCACTAAAAGTTTTCCTCTTTGACGGATTCGTGTCCCTGTAGCAACTGCATAAAATCTACTCCGGGTACGCAAAGCCTACATGTAACATTTTAACGTAAAATATATAACCTCTTATGTGAAATAACACGAGGTCGAAAGATATTTTCACATTAAAAAAATGTATTGACTGGTAGGGTAACGATGAAAAGTTCGCGGCTGACGAGTAGGTCACAAGTTTTTTCAACTCTTCTGGTAGTGACCTTCTCGGGCTAACCATCATATACGTTGTTTACGAATAAAAGCTTTTTATCTTTCGTGGCAACTTGCGTGTGAGGTTTTATTTTTCCCGTAGAGTGTTACAAAATTGACTATATATAGTGTAAGAGGTTAAAAATTCAAAAATTATTTTTTGCTATATGTTGTTTCACATTTGATGTGTGTCTATATAGTTGTGATTTACGTAATAAATATTAATGCTACAATTTTTATTTAAAGTGTGAAATATTGCAAGTATTGTTGGCTAGCGTGAAGTCACTGCTGTAGGCTGCAGGAGGCCGCGCGCCTTTGACAGCTTAGTGTGGCAGGAAGAGCAAAGTACGAATCACGGCTGCCAACTCGTGAANGCAGGAGGCCGCGCGCCTTTGACAGCTTAGTGTGGCAGGAAGAGCAAAGTACGAATCACGGCTGCCAACTCGTGAATACTGCACGAGGTACCAACCAACACCTGCCGTCGTCGTTGCTGGCGCTGAAACGATGCGTCTTCTAAAAACGGTTTTTTTTTTTTTCGTCTGTGATGGCTACATATTACGATTCTCGTGGATGCCTTGCGACCTGATGTAATGGAATATTTGAACTTACCTGTGCGCTCTAGTGGGCGATTCTAAACATAAATAGTNATGCCTTGCGACCTGATGTAATGGAATATTTGAACTTACCTGTGCGCTCTAGTGGGCGATTCTAAACATAAATAGTCAGTAGATGTCATATGATGAGGAAGGGGGCTGGAAGGAGGTGGAGGCCTGCCTACTTATTAACGGACGCGAGTAATTGACAGATTAAATAGCCAATTAAACATATTGGTGAGGGTGGTGGTGGAGGGACCTAGGAAAATGTAAGCTTATAAAAAAAAATTTTTAATTTTAATTTTTAAAATAAATGTTTAATAATTTTTTAGAATTTTTAAAATAAATTTTTTAAGATTTCTATATTTTTGGGATTTTTAAACTAATTTATGGATTCAAAGTCATTTTAAGGTCACGGACATGGTGTCAAATTCGATTTCACCCAGATCCAACATGGCAGCCGAGCGATCGGAATGACAGACCATAAACGGCACCTGGTGCCTGTGCCTCCGTACCTTTGTGCTAGAATCGGAATAATCATTCTACTTCTGTCTATTTATTTTGACTTACTGCATTGTGTGTTTTGCTTGTGGTTTTGCTGGTTTTCGTATTTTCATAATTATTCTGACTTATTTAGCTTCGGTATTTATCTTCGTCCAACTGGATCGTTGTTTCTTGTTCCATACATGTGCTTATTTATATTATTACATTTTTATCGCATTTGTGTATCTTATCCACGTATTTTGTTCTTCGTTTTTTTGTAACATTAATTGTAGTCTAGGCAATGGAGATCCTACCATAATGCGAATTCAGAACTTTGGTCATTCATAGAGACATACTTTCTAAAGTGTACCGTCGCTTGAAAGCGAACGTTAGGGTTACGAGGTTGTTGCTTTGAATCCAGAATAATTGCACCGATATATGCGTCTTCTTTAAAACATAACTCGAGCTCAAGAACACCATCTACTGCAATGCTTTTTCATTATGGCCTAGCACTGAGAAAAATGTTTTCTTGAATCAAACTAAGTTTTTTTGGCGGAATAAAAATTATTTTTATATAGGGTCAGTAAAATATTTTGTTTGTTAAAACCAAATAATTTGTTGTTTTTGTTTAGTAACCACAAATAAACATTTGGTTGGTGCAACTAAAGATTTGTATGACTCTACATAAAATAAACAATTTTAGTTAATGTTTTTAAAAAATGGGAGCCCGGCCGAGGTAAATATGCTGCGCCTGAGGGCTAGAACTTATCAACTTAGCTACAGTGACTACTGGTACAAACTACAGTGACTACTGGTACAAGTTATAGTGACTACTGGTACAGGCTACAGTGACTACTGGTACAAGCTACAGTGACTATTGGTACAAGCTACAGTGACTAATGGTACAAGTTACAGCGACTACTGTTACAAGCTACAGAGACTACTGGTACAAGCTACAGCGACTACTGGTACAAGTTATAGTGACTACTGGTACAAGCTACAGTGACTACTGGTACAAGCTACAGTGACTATTGGTACAAGCTACAGTGACTAATGGTACAAGTTACAGCGACTACTGTTACAAGCTACAGATACTACTGGTACAAGGTACAGTGACTACTGGTACAAGCTACAGTGACTATTGGTACAAGCTACAGTGACTAATGGTACAAGTTACAGCGACTACTGTTACAAGCTACAGAGACTACTGGTACTAGCTACAGCGACTACTGGTGCAAGTTATAGTGACTACTGGTACAAACTACAGTGACTACTGGTACAAGCTACAGCGACTTCTGGTACAAGCTTTAGTGACTACTGGTACAAACTACAGTGACTACTAGTACAAGTTACGATGACTACTGATACAAACTAGTGACTACCGGTACAAGCTACGGTGACTACTGGTACAAGCGGAATGTTTACCTGCAATTGAAATACTGGGTGACGTGCGCAAATACGTATTTCAATTTTTACAACTTTACTGTTTTAGATCTCTGTTGAACTTGTTTTATTAGTAAATTTATATTTTATTAAGCATCAAAAAATGCACTGACAAACNCTGGTACAAGCTTTAGTGACTACTGGTACAAACTACAGTGACTACTAGTACAAGTTACGATGACTACTGATACAAAATAGTGACTACCGGTACAAGCTACGGTGACTACTGGTACAAGCGGAATGTTTACCTGCAATTGAAATACTGGGTGACGTGCGCAAATACGTATTTCAATTTTTACAACTTTACCNGGTACAAGCTACGGTGACTACTGGTACAAGCGGAATGTTTACCTGCAATTGAAATACTGGGTGACGTGCGCAAATACGTATTTCAATTTTTACAACTTTACCGTTTTAGATCTCTGTTGAACTTGTTTTATTAGTAAATTTATATTTTATTAAGCATCAAAAAATGCACTGACAAACATTGTTAAAATCCTATAGACGAACAAATTTAATTTTGTTGCTTTTGAAGTTTTTTTTACCCAACAAAACAAGTTTTGGGACACCTAAATATATTTTTGACACTAAACAAACAAATATTTGGTTGGCTAGAACAAAACTTTCTTTTGGTATGACAATACAAGTATTTCACTTTTATAGATATTTTTTTATGATGTTAAATGTGCAGCCGCTCTTTCTGAAAAGCTTTGCCTTAAAAATACATAAGGAACCATTTAATCACAAACATTAATATCGAAGTACTTGTTGAACATAGTAATGAAATTATTCCTTTTGTTGGATTTTGGTGAAAGTATTTCAAAAAAGCCCAAATAATCTTTAAAATACTAGAAAAAATTGTTTATAGTTTTGCATTGCTTCTATTGCAAGATGCATAATTAAATCAACTTTGAAGTAAATGGGGTTAGTGCTGGTTGCTTACTGCCCTAAACAGCTAAAACGCTTTCTTAAAGTAAAACTCAGTCTTAATTTGTTTGTAAACCTGACCCCATTAGCCTCTCGGCATTTAGCTCAGGTGTCAATAAGCAACACTTGGTTGTAATGCTCATAAAAATACACTGTTTTATACCTGATAAGCTGTCGAAATTGAATCTTTCGTAGTAGCTGAACTTGCGCGAAACAGAGATGGCACCACGCATTATTAAGGAATTCCAAATCACAAACCTAGAACGATAGGTCTGAACTCTTGCACTTATACATTATGCTCTATCAGTATAACATTCATAGTTATATGAACAGGAAAAAAACATCTATGTACCTGCTACGAACAATTATTAGGAAGATAGTTACTAAAGATTTTCTTGTAACTCTGCAGCTGAAAAAGTGTAGGTTTAAAACACATTGTTTTAGAAAACATACAAATTCGTTTATGTAGCTCAAAATATTAAATTTGAAACCTACAGCACTTGCCTATTAGAAGTCAATATTAGTTTTACACGTTCCACACAAAGGTTTTGTGAAATTTGCTCTTAATTATTTGTAGTGTTACAAGAATATTTTTTGCAACTAGTTTCCAAAGAATTCCTTGTGAAAATGCAAAAAATTTTACAGTGCAGTTATTTATATAAGAATTGTGTGAATATAATTTTCGCATTTGTTTGAATAACATTATAAAACTGTCAACCTCAATATTGATGTAAATTTAAGATAAAGTTAAATAATTTTATTAATTTAATAGCAATTGGACTTGGCACTTTGTTCCGTCTGAAAACTCGGAATTCAAAGTCTTGGTNTACAGTGCAGTTATTTATAGAAGAATTGTGTGAATATAATTTTCGCATTTGTTTGAATAACATTATAAAACTGTCACCCTCAATATTGATGTAAATTTAAGATAAAGTTATATAATTTTATTAATTTAATAGCAATTGGACTTGGCACTTTGTTCCGTCTGAAAACTCGGAATTCAAAGTCTTGGTNAATAATTTTATTAATTTAATAGCAATTGGACTTGGCACTTTGTTCCGTCTGAAAACTCGGAATTCAAAGTCTTGGTCCGAAAACATGTTCCGGTAACTTTTTGGTTATTATTGTAAAATGGTTTGCGGTGTTGCTGTTAATTAGTCGATTATATTGATAGAAGCGGGTATTAAAAACCTGCTCAGGAAAACGCATAGTTATGAGAATGTGAGAGAGGGGTGGTTTATCTGCGAAGTAAGTCGGTCAGTAAGTTTGTCAGCTGTCGGAGCTGGAAAACATGCGAGTTTGCAAGATGAGTCATGCTGAGGCCATATATCACGTTACTATATTCCGTAAAAGTTAGTGCAAAAACTGTCATAGAAGCTGTTATACCAGCTCGTAGAATTCCCATCATGGTATTTGTCGCTACATAAGGCCGGATTTCAGATCAAGTTTTGGTAATAGAACCTATCTTATTTTCCTTGGCAGGTTCCATACCAGCTTTTCGTACATGGTCAATCACACTGCAGTTTCAGATCGTTGCACGCTTCCCGTGGCCACTACTTAAAACGAGTTGATGGAGGAACAAAGAGGATTACTCTATCGTGAGACTTACAATCATTCAAACCGTTAAAATACGACAAACGTAAATAATATTTGCAATGGCAGTTTAAAATTACTGTCTGAAAGCGTGCTGTACATTTAAAACATTACGCAGATTCTTAAAAACTAAAGAAAGTGATTTTTCAAATACAAAGATGCACACATAATTAAAGGCCTTACTTTGTGTGTGGACTGGTAGAGTACTGTAAGATTTCGAATAACTGACTTCTGGTTGAGTTCTAGGGGTGAGTTCAAGACTGACTAAGANACTGGTAGAGTACTGTAAGATTTCGAATAACTGACTTCTGGTTGAGTTCTAGGGGTGAGTTCAAGACTGACTAAGATACGCTCTTTACAACTACATACGGTTTCAGAACTTTACGTTGAGAAGTAAATACATAATTGAAAAATCAAAACTACGTGATTATTAAGAAATATTCCTGTAACTTTACATTTTAAATTTCTAACATTGAAAATACCTCAAACAGCCAACCATAATAAATCAGTGTTGATATGTGCTAACCAGCTAACNTTAAATTTCTAACATTGAAAATACCTCAAACAGCCAACCATAATAAATCAGTGTTGATATGTGCTAACCAGCTAACAGGTCTACACAAATTACTCGTTAGCAGCAGTTCTACGAGTAGGGTTCATATTCATCACGAACATTACGCTTCTCTGCCACCCGATGAGTGTGTCTAACGCTAGAACGCCGGTTGCTGTCGGGTAATAGCAACCTTCCATGCAGACTCGCTTAGCGACTAGTATACAGATTCTTGCACCGGAACTTCTAGAAGCTTGTACGAGAACTAGGGCAGCAACAAGTATAGGCTGTTCATTGTAGGTAAACCGAGCACTTTGTGAAGCCCTGTGTATTCTTCCGTCACGTGAAAAATTAACGGTGCTATGGGTAATTTAATTACATATATGCAAAATAGGTAAAAATAAATAAATGGCGTGTGGGGAGTGCACCCAGGGCATGGCAACACCCTCTGAGTGACGGTCTTTCCATATGGGACCCGTAGGTGACAGTCATCCCCGGGCATGACAGAAATGAAGCCCTCTAGAATGGAGCGGCGCTGGAGTGCAAGGGCGGGGGGAGCGGGAGTACCCCCGGAAAAAAAAACCCGCCGGCAAACGGCATCGTCCAGCACGATTCCCACATGCGAAAATCCGGGAGTGAACCCGCCGGTGATCGAACCCGGATCGCCGTGGTGGTAGGCGAGCGCCCTGGACACTACGCCACCGCTACCCCGCATAAGTTGGTAGAAAGGTAGGTTTACATAATACATGTATTTACCTTATTTCAACATGTTCGTGGGGGAGATGATTTTTGTTATGTAGCAAAAATCATGTCAGGAAGCCGGCTTCTCTGATGCAGTATTTTCACTCGTTGACATTCACGATCTCAGCACAAATGATCATTCAATTCTGGTGATGCAGCAGGCGCGTGCCGCAACCCAGTCCAGATCTAGGCGTCCCCTTTTTTACACTGCGATGAGGAGTGTTGTCATTTTTTATCGGACTGTACTCAGCGAGGCGGTGTTGTGGAGGAGAGTCTGCGTGGTGTCATTCACCTCCTAAGGAACTGCCACTTCAGTAACAATGGAGCCGTGGTCGGTTGAACACCGCATGTTTACTTACGACGCGTATGTTGAAAACGGTGTCTCGGTGGTTGCGGCTCAGCGATTTCTTCGTCGCCATGGAAACGTCGGCCGGTATGGAGCATTACCAAGCCGACCAAACATCAAAGAATGTGTTGCAAAATTACGAACCATAGGTAATAACAAGAACAAAATACAAATACAAGAAGGATAATCGATATTATTCCTAATAAAAAAAATTTCCAGATATATCTCATTACATTAAAACAATAAAATCTGGTTTACATCAGCATTATTTAAAACTGAATTAAATAATTATGCCACAAAAATTAAATTTGCCAATTGTAAATATAAATGTTGAATTTAAACAATAACTAATATATTATATTATATATAATTTTTTTTTAATTGTTTTATCAAATGTGTTGCTTTACACAAATAGACGAATACAGAAAAAATTATAAATGCTATGATTTCGAAGAAAGGGCCTGAAAAATCCTGATAAAATGATAAAATAATTTAATTAAGAAATGGTCTATAAAAAACTACATTTAATAAAAGAATTTAAAAAATTAATTGTTTCTAAAATTTTAGTTAGGTAATTAATTTTTATTTTAAAAATTCATAATTAAATTAACTAACTTTATTCATACGGTGGTCAAGTAAAACTGTCAGATAATTATAAAAGTAAACCTTTTTACTCATATACTGATTCTTACACTTAAATGCATTAA
The DNA here is from genome assembly GCA_002778355.1 of Clitarchus hookeri. Lineage (NCBI taxonomy): Eukaryota > Metazoa > Arthropoda > Insecta > Phasmatodea > Phasmatidae > Clitarchus > Clitarchus hookeri. The sequence goes on along the minus strand of NQII01001176.1, from coordinate 508,644 downwards.
AAAATACAGAAAACAAACTAAATAATTTCAGTGTACACAAATGTTTACCCAACACTTTTCTTTCAGAGTTAAGATACTTTCCTTCTGTCGTTACCAACTTGATTAAATGCATGCCAATCAATGTGCCAGTCAAAATAAATGCACGTTGAGGAAGCGATATTTATCACAGCTATATTTTAAAAGTGTTCGTCTAACGGTGAACAGTCAACATCGTGTAATATCGAATTTAGAGACTATGAGACACCTAGAAGGAGACCGTCAGTTTGCCAGGAAGTCAAGTCCCATCCGACGTCGGCGACTACAAGTGAGTAGTCGCCGACGTTGGCGTGAATATATTTGGGCAGCTCTTAACATCGGCGTCTTGAGAGTACATGAGGGTGANCACAAAAATTAAATTTGCCAATTGTAAATATAAATGTTGAATTTAAACAATAACTAATATATTATATTATATATAAATTTTTTTTTAATTGTTTTATCAAATGTGTTGCTTTACACAAATAGACGAATACAGAAAAAATTATAAATGCTATGATTTCGAAGAAAGGGCCTGAAAAATCCTGATAAAATGATAAAATAATGTAATTAAGAAATGGTCTATAAAAAACTACATTTAATAAAAGAATTTAAAAAATTAATTGTTTCTAAAATTTTAGTTAGATAATTAATTTTTATTTTAAAAATTCATAATTAAATTAACTAACTTTATTCATACGGTGGTCAAGTGAAACTGTCAGATAATTATAAAAGTAAACCTTTTTACTCATATACTGATTCTTACACTTAAATGCATTAAAAAATACAGAAAACAAACTAAATCATTTCAGTGTACACAAATGTTTACCCAACACTTTTCTTTCAGAGTTAAGATACTTTCCTTCTGTCGTTACCAACTTGATTAAATGCATGCCAATCAATGTGCCAGTCAAAATAAATGCACGTTGAGGAAGCGATATTTTTCACAGCTATATTTTAAAAGTGTTCGTCTAACTGTGAACAGTCAACATCGTGTAATATCGAATTTAGAGACTATGAGACACCTGGAAGGAGACCGTCAGTTTGCCAGGAAGCCAAGTCCCATCCGACGTCGGCGACTACAAGTGAGTAGTCGCCGACGTCGGCGTGAATATATTTGGGCAGCTCTTAACATCGGCGTCTTGAGAGTACATGAGGGTGAAGCGAGGTGAGTGTGGAGCAGCGCCGGAATGCAAGGGCTGGGTGAACGGGAGATACCCCGAGAAAACTCGCCGACGAGTGGCATCGTCCGGCACGATTCCCACTCGCGGAAATCCGGAGTGACCTGGCTGGGGGATGAACCCGGTTTGCCTTGGTTTGGAGGCGATCAGGCTAACCGCTCAGCCCACGTGTGGCTACAAGTACCGGCGTGCACAGATACCGGTCTGGTAGAGTGACTGACCTACGGGCAGCAGAAGACACACGACCAGCAGTAGCAGACACGAAGCACGGGTCATGGCGGGGCGTCGCTGGTGCTCCTGGAGACGTCGACACGACACTGTCACCAATACACTCGCGACCCTCGGCACTCGTACCTTGCGCATGCGCACTTACCACGTCACCGCGCGCTAAGCTGAGCTCTCGTGAGCGCAGGTCTGCTCAGCCAATCACTTGGCGAAACATTCGTGTTTAGTTCCCAATGGTATTTAACAACTTCCCAGCGTCTCAACTACGTTGGACCGCACTGCTGTTCTGTGGTTCCTGTTCAAATGTCAAGTATAGCTATTCACACCTTACTGAGCACTTTTGAAAACCCTACACATCATCTACTTTTATTCTCACTTTGTATCCTTCCGCCATATTTAGTAATAACAANAGCACTTTTGAAAACCCTACACATCATCTACTTTTATTCTCACTTTGTATCCTTCCGCCATATTTAGTAATAACAATGCCATGGACCTGATCACTCTACGAATGTGTCACAGGAGTGAAAGTGTGTAAATGTTACAAACGTCAATGTGTTATTAATATGCAAATTCGAACTCTACGCCATGAAAATATTCAACTTCGGTAAACAAATTTAAACATCGCAGCCGTAATAAAACATTAAGGCTTAAAACTATTTCCATTTATTTGCTAGGAACTTTACTATGGAGCTGCCTGCTCGTGTGAACAGTAGCACATGCGAAGCTAACGGGCACTGATTTTCTTCAAGGTTCATTTCAAAAATGTTCGCGTTACCGCGAACAGCCTTAAACAACGCTGTAACGTCCAAAATGAGCACTGATTAAGTAGAAGGAAAATGGGGTAGAGCGCGTGCCCAAGGTACGCAGTACCCACTCCGTGTCTCTGCACTGGACTGCTTTTCTGCCAATATGACTATCATAAACGACGATATATTTGAGATTAGAACACTGTTTGTGTATCAAAGAGCTTTGTGATGTTTTCTGCAATTCCTATAACCATTTTAATGCAATTAGATCAAATTCAAATTGTTAAAAAAATTTTATTCATAGCATGGCTTTTAAAATTTTCGACATAAACAAACATGATCATCACTGTTGACAATGTGACTTTGACAGTTTTATTGNAATATTTTATTCATGAAAGAGCATGGCTTTTAAAATTTTCGACATAAACAAACATGATCATCACTGTTGACAATGTGACTTTGACAGTTTTATTGGTGTTGGGTAGCTAATTTTTGGGCGCATGCGCAGAAGACGAGAAATCGGTCTACCTCGTCTTCAGTCTACGGCTTATTATTGAAACGAAAATGCCACTGTTGAAAGTCTCGTGATAAAATGTTACTTGAAGTTAGTACTCTACGATATTTACATTTGGTGACATTTCCTGATCACTGGGGATTGCTTAGAAATACTACACTCTGCCAAATATTTAATAAATACCTTCAATTATCGTATTTGTAACATTCTTTATGAATCCGACGTCATGTTTATTTATCCCCTATCGACAGAAAAACATCAACTGGTACATGAAGACGCCGTTTACTTATAACTTGGAGTGGTGACACGAAACTAAGTGCTGGTCGGCGCTTATAATCTTGACTAGGTGAATAACTGCATGTGGTTAAGCGAGTCCTTATTGTTTTGCATTTTTGGCTGCTGTGTAGCAGTTCTCCTTAACGTCACGTGAAAACATAAAATTCCGCTTACCTGGAGCTCTCTTCCGTAGTTGCTTAACATCGTACATAACTGTAAAAACAATAGATTTCGAAACACCATAAAAGTTATTCCAATAAAATATCCTAATAGCTATGCTTATAGTTTTAGAGTAAATAATAATTAATTTATAAACTATTTTTGCTACTTTTGATTTAGTAAAAAAAAAGTATAAATTTGTTGGTAATGTACAAGATTCGTCTTTTAGGAATATTGCATTTATTGATTCCTAATGAAAATATATGCTAAATGTTTTTATTTGACATAACTGAACGTACTTCCTAAAGATGGTACACGGCCTTAAAAGTGGGTGTCAGGATGGTTTATTGCGAATAGTATGGAAAACAATTTACTTGGGAGTCTGAATGAATTTATAGTATGCTATTAAACGAATATACTTATCTGCGGTAAATACCGTCTTTTTTGTATATGTATAAGTATATCCAGAATGGGTCGTTAATGTATGCTAACTTTACGTGATCGAAATTCTTTTGATAAATAAACTAAGAAACATATATACGACGAAGGGTCTACAGTTATTTCGGAGGGTGGTAGATGCCCCAGAAAATGGAGAGTGAAAATGTGTTATACAACGACAAATAGTAAATTATTTGCGATTTAGCAACGAAAAATAGCATACAGGTAAGTGGGTACAAGGTTCGTTACCACATAACATGGTTGTTAAGAGAGTAAACCTCTTCATACATTAAATAATGGTTNATTCTTTTGATAAATAAACTAAGAAACATATATACGACGAAGGGTCTACAGTTATTTCGGAGGGTGGTAGATGCCCTAGAAAATGGAGAGTGAAAATGTGTTATACAACGACAAATAGTAAATTATTTGCGATTTAGCAACGAAAAATAGCATACAGGCAAGTGGGTACAAGGTTCGTTACCACATAACATGGTTGTTAAGAGAGTAAACCTCTTCATACATTAAATAATGGTTGGCATACACCTATTGCTTAGCAATTTGTAACCCTCCACTTGAAGCAATTTGACATGACGAGTTAGTAATAAGCATGCAGAATTTAATAACAAAACGTTTTGTAGGCTGACGCTAAAATTGTCGTGTTAAATTACTTTCAGCAAAGTGTTACAAATTTCTGAGCAATAGCAGGGTGCAAACCCCAACTTAATGTATGAAGGAATGTACTCTCTGTAACACCGTTTTCTTTGGTTATATACCTTGTGTCCACTTTCGTGTATGCTACTTTTGTTAATTAATCGGGAGCAATTTCCAATTTATCGTTGCAGTACACATTTCCACTCTCCCCTTTCGAAGTGTGCACCATCCTCAGAAATCATTGTAGACCCATAAATCGTATAAAAAGGTATGTTCCCTTTTTATTTGTCATAGAGATTCCGTTCACGCCTGGTTGGAATACATTAACGACTCTCCCTTTTTGTATGTATTATGGCGATTTAGTATATAGTGTATTCGTCATTTTGTTGGGATATTAATTTCAGTTTTATCCTGTTGGTCTTTGTAATCTCAGAGCTTTTAATTCGCAAATCTAATAAGATTAAGGTCCTCAAATTAAGTAACAAAAGTGTACAAATCTAAGAACGGTTTATCCGGGAATGAAACCCGTAACCTATTGACCCTATACACACTTGTTAATTACCGCGGCCCCGCCTGTCGCCTTTGTAAGTACATCTAGAAACAAAACAAACGAAACACGAACAAATCCTCGTTCTGTCTATTCGGACAACGAACAGTCGTGGCAAGTCCCCCCGCTCCGAGACACAGAGGACTTGTAATCTTGGGTTGGGTGCAAAAGTACGGAAAGGAGTAGGGAGGCCTTGAGTTTCATAACAGTATAAAAAATACCGTTCCTTAAACCAAAAATTTTTTGTGGTATTCCTGCAGCAAGCTTAACAGATTTCTGGTTGTTATTATATCTATAAAATGTTTATCAGAAAGTTTCCTTACATTAAAAAAAAATAATATTATTATTTTAAGAAATTTAAAACTTTTACAGTTTTATAAAATACGTATTCATGTTACGTGAAATTATAAAAAATGTAAAATACCACCAAATGCCTTTAGTAATTATGAAAAAGTACACCATCGCTTCAACTAAAACCAAGTAACTTAAAAAATATAACATAAGGCTAAAACTCTACGTTATGTGCAGAATGGGAAAGTGGGATATGCTTTGTTACTACGTGCAACGTGTACAAGTTGGACCATCTTTAACATAGTCAAAATAAAACTAATTATTTTTTAATAGCTTTTTAAAACGTTTTAAAGCTCTAAACCAAATAAACCACAGGCGACATTTAATTTTTCCTCTCTCCTAACGCGGCCGTCTACGTAGGCCCCAAAATGCGTTGCATACCGATCGAGAAATACTTATAACACCTACGTGAACTATCGAATATGTTCACGGTTTGTTTCCGTGCAAAAATAAACCACACTTTAAACTAGTTTGGAAGAAATTTCAACTCATTTCGCAGACTGCAAACTTTATTTTTATATCCTTCGACGTAGCAAAAAAAAAAAAATGTGTGTCGCCTTATCGCTGCCGGCCCGAGGTATCTAGGCTCAATTCCCGATGAAAAAGCGAGGACAGTGCATCCGAATCGAGAGAACATTTTCTAAAGCGTTGCCCATGTCCAGACGCGCATCGGTTCACCGAACTTTCTTTCGACTCCCCCCTCCACACACACTAAGACGTGACATTCCGGTACGACCACCGCTGCATGAAATATGCATGTGTGCGCCTCGTGCGGGTACCGTTTCACGCGGTGCCTTCCTGCGCTCGTGCCAGGCTTCTGTTTGCAGTGCATTTGTGGTAGAGCATCCGAGTACGACCGCTTAAAGGCGTTCAAGAGGCTACAATCACATTTTACGCTTTATAGAATATTACGCAATTTTTCATTGAAATATTGAAAAAAGAATTTGAAAAAAAAAAGAACATGACAACTGAGAAAAATTACTTCTTAATAAAAATTAAACAAGTTACAAAGATGTTTAAATTAATATCTTTTTTCGTACATATCGCAAAATGCAACAAACAAAATTCATATGCATGCTACATATTTAAATAATTTGCTATGTTATTAGAACGTCATGAAGAACATTTATTGTAAATATGTTGTGTGGTTCGCCCGTATTTCAGTTTTAACATTTGATGTAAAATTTAAAGTAAAAATACTTAGAAGTTAAACTCTTACTGCAGGTAACCCAACTATAAAGTTTAAAAGAAACTGTAACATGCCACCCCTGTGTCTTCATCAAACAAATTGTGACATGCCACTCCCGTGTCTTCATAAAACAAACTGTAACATGCCACTCCTGTGTTTTATGAAACAAATTGTGACATGCCAATCCCGTGTCTTCATAAAACAAACTGTAACATGCCACTCCTGTGTTTTATGAAACAAACTGTAACATGCCACTCCTGTGTCTCCATAAAACAAACTGTAACATGCCACTCCTGTGTCTCCATAAAACAAACTGTAACATGCCACTCCTGTGTTTTATGAAACAAACTGTAACATGCCACTCCTGTGTCTCCATAAAACAAACTGTAACATGCCACTCCTGTGTATTCATAAAACCACTGTAACATGGCACTCGTGTGTTCATGAAACAAACTGTAACATGCCACTCCTGTGACTTCATGAAACCATTCAGCTGAATCCAAACGTTGTTCTAAAATAATTTTTTGAGATTTATACCAATTACGATTTTAAGTCCATTTTTTCATATTTAAGCCATAAAACATGATTAACGTCATTGTAAAAATCATTTGGTATGTTAATAAAGTTAAGATTGATACAATTTCATGACATCATAACATCTAGAGAAAAAAACATTGGCCCTTGGGCAGCCGCAAAGCCAAATTTCTAGTGCGTTCAGTCACACGACCACACGCCAGCCGAGTTTGGACCAATCCTGCTTCCTTCTATGTCTGGTTCACTGTGGCAAAAGTGGGTCCTGTTCAAAACAAAATAAGTACAAGAAGTTACCTGTATTACTAATTACCCTAGTTTCCTCTACATCTATGAAATTAATCTTGATAAGGTTCTTAAAAGCTTCGATATAAGGTAGGCCTTGACATCTCATAGACGTCGATAGCATTCGAGCTGGAACCATCAACATATGCAACAGAAGCGAGACAATTACCAATATGCGAATGCCTTAACACTTACCCGGGACTCTATCTCAGAAACCCTCGTTTCGTAAGCTGACGTGCAACCAACAGTATTACCGAGTTATGATTAGGACCATCAAATTAGGTTGTAATAAATTTAATGTTTTAGTGAGATGAAAATTATTTTTTGTAAAAAATAATAATTTAATAACATAATAATTTATATTAAATAACTTTGTGTTACTAAAAAATTCATTTTAAAATTTAAGTTAAAAAAATGTAATTTAATATTAAAGTTAAAAAATGTTATTAAAAATTTAAGACATTTTTTTTTATCATTTTTGAATTCATTACATGGAGTAAGTAATGATTTACGTTGAATTTTTAATTTTTGAGTGTTTGATTTTATGTTGAACTTATCAAATGGGGATGATGCCTTGTTTTAATGTCTGTATTAACATAATCGGAATAAACATGACGCAAGTTTATGTCATCCATGTGAAACAAAACCAGCACGTTTGCATTGTCATAAAGTAATTGCTTTGATATGCAAGGATAGGTTTGGCAAAGTGTATCCACTGCTACATACCTGGGTATGCAGGAAAATTTCTGAGTACATGACTGTTTCTCACGCGTCGCACTGTCGAAGACAATTACAGAGTTTCGTAAAACTTCACTTGGAGCCTGTAGAATTTTAGCAAGTTTCTGGTACTTGATTTGCTGTAGAGATTTCGAGTACAAGTACACATTCTCGAACCGAATAACTTTGGGCTCCTCCAGTAAACTTAGGAACACACGTGTTTTTTTCGAATGTTTGAAGGGCAAGTTACGATGCAGTGTACGATATTCGGAAACAGGCTTCCATGGCAAGATTCGTGGGAGATGGCTTCATCCTCAGCAGTAATTCTTATGGGAAGAGTAACATCTTGCTTGACAATTTATACGTTCCACTACTCTCTTGCGCTGTCAATTGCGGTGCGTGCGGTTCTGATTGCATGCGTGCAGTGCTAATTGCGATGTATGCTGTGTCGATTGTGGTGCGTTCGATGCATGCGGTGTCGATTGTGATGCACGGCGATGCGTTTGCATTAGCATAGAATCAGTGCTACAAATTTAAGAATGTCCCTTCAAAATATCACTCCGAGTAATCTGCCTCTGGCAGAGTTTGCGTTTAAATGTAACATTTGACGTGAATGATATTGTGTGTGTATTTAAAGCTAACGAGAGAACTATGGCAGTTTAGCGAAGGTGAGTAATCAGGCGAAACGATATGGCTGCCTACAGCAGACGAAACAAAATGGCGGGTGGAGAGAGCACTAGGGGTTAGGGAGGGTGACTGGTAAAACAATATGGTGGATTATGTGAAGAAATGATAGAGAATGAGGTAATACCTGGAAAATTATAGATATTAATATATGGAGATGTCATCGGGGTAATTCTACCCAAGATAGTGGCTAGAGTTCAAGGTCAAGGTCACCCAATATTGAGTCCATAACGCAACCCACTATGGCGGTCAAATATCAAGGTCATCCAATATAGTGGCCGTGACATAATTCAAAATGGCGGCCATCCACATGTCCGCAGCCCTCGGCCCCTGTCCAAGAACATAAATTTTCTAACTGATATTTACATTAACTTCGACTGAAAAGCCACGTTATCACCTAGGGCCTTAGGGCAGTAAACATAAAGATACTTTCTGCGACAAACTTCTGTTGAGAAACACATTTCCTTTAAAAACTAAAGCACCAACATTATAGGTTAAATTTCTTTCCTTAAACACACATTCCACAAGCGCATACAAAGTAGACGCATTGGTTCTCAACAATTCGTATAATTAGTACGTGTGTCGGGAGAAATTTAGCTACCACCCATCTTACAAATGAGAATAAAATAACTGGTGGGGCGTTTCCTTATTCCTGGATGAAATGAAATTGTGTTAGGAGCTCAAGGGTTATATTAATTCGGCGATACAGGCAAAGTACGCATTTTCACGTCCTACTGTTCTGAGTGTACTTCAATATCTAGAATTCTGGTAAGCATCGAAAGCATGACAGTAGTGAGGCCGTGGAAAGACAATGGCCAAAGTCATTGACTTGTGCTGTCAAGACTCGTTTCAAGCAAAATGCGTGAAACCCTGCAGGAAATAATTTAAAGCTGAAGCACTGACAAAGATCAGTATGGTACCTACGCAACAAACTCCGCACAAACAGTTGACGCCCAAACCGGCTCATTGATAATCACACAAAACAATTTTATTTCCTCGTATAGACACGGGACTACGAAACAGGACAACTGAAGACCGGAAACGCGAATCCCGGCAAGACAAGTCGCGTTTCCAGCATGTAACGGCGGATGTATTCCAAAACCCAGTAGTTTTGCGAGGGCCGAAAACTGTCATTTATTTCCTTTGAAGGTAGTTCAGTTAGTCATATGCCTTTTTTCCGAAGGATTCGACTCAGTCTGCGAAGGTTTTAGCTCCATGTTACATTATTTTAGCTACTCTTTCTCTCTTCTGTCTCTCTTTACTTGCTGGACGTGATAATGCTTAGATCACGGGTAACTACCGGTATTTACTCTTTCTGTTCGACACCAGTAGTGCCAGTTTCTGATGGCCAACTTAACAACAGACAACTGCACTTTCTATAAGGTACCCTACCATCGCCTACTAAATGACTACCAATTGCGAAACTTCACACTCATAAACGTACGTTGATATCCAACAGCCGACTGCCGGCGGCCGACAGTTCATTCTGCAAGGGCCATATTATGTTTATGATGCCGTATAACTATTTAAAAAATAAAATAATAGTAGGTTATAAAATATTGAATTCATTATTTGGTCGCGTTTAAATATTCACTCATGAATGCTAGGTGCTCTGTGTAGTGCTGAGTTCACATGTATGTACTAATGTTCATGTGCGGTATTATCTTGAAGCATGAATTGTTTGAGATACCAGTTCATGGATTTGCATGTACATTCTCATGACACAGGTTGAATGTAAGGGTAAGGAAAAGTTAATCAAAACAATTTTAGTTAAGAAATTATTCTTATTGAATACGACTACTTAAATGAAACGGTAGATTTTCTTCGGCAGCTAACAGCGTCCGACAATTTGATTTAGTGACCCCCGGTTCGATTCCTGGCCGGGTCTGAGATTTTCTGGGTGGAAAACATCCTTCGTGGGCTCCATACTGGATGTAAAGTAGCGTAGTACTTCCCCTTCATACTGCAGAGGCACTCGCAACCCGGTGCAGTATCATCCTGCCTGAGGCACGAGCCATGATCTGGGTGCAGATAAACATCATCATTCTTGTCCTCGTGCGTTGCTCATTGCTTGGCTTAGAATTGAAAATGTTTTTTTTTTTTTTTATTCTTTTGAAACCTTAAGTATTTTTCTAGGTTCTGTGTACCTTATTCTGGTTTTGTTATTAGTTTTAATTGCTTATTCTATTTTTAACCAACCCAACATAAATAAATATTTATTATTTCCTTACATTTAACGTACTACGTTGTGCATAACAAATTACAAATTATTGGCTATACTTTTTTTTATTATTTCAGGAAATTTGTAGCTATGTTTTATTTCTAATTTGCAGCCTGTGTGAAAGAGATGTGGGGGGGGGGAGAACATGTAATTTTTTGGGGGAAAAAAAATATTTGCGTTGCGTATTTTTTATGTACCACTTATTAAAACTGTTGACATATCCTATAACTTTAAAGTACAAATTTCAAACTCTTATCAACGATTATGATTCTCATTTGTTTTTTTTAAGATATCAAGAATTGACATATAGAGTACTGAATCACGCCTACTGTTCTATTGTCCATAGTTACACGACAGATAGCAGCACACGTGTCATTCGAAACAGTTATTTATTTAACAAGAGTCTGTAGGCCGACATGGCCTTCATCACTGCGCATGCCCTTTCGTAGTGGTTCAAGAAACGAAATGGAACGCAAACTTTTTTTATCTGAGCTTTGAAAACCACTTCAAATCAACGCAACATAATCACAAAATTCATCAATAAACCCGTTAATTAGTATTACAAAATAATTTTCCTCGCCATTCCGAGATATTTAAAGAAGAATAATAATCATGTGCTCTTAAACAAAACAAATAACCAAGTGAATAACAGTCATTACAATTTTAACTAACTAAAAATACTTGGAAAGTTTCGGTCAACCTAAAATAATTAAGAATACAAGGAGCATGAAGCACTTCATACTTCTGAATAATTTAAAAACAAGACAAAAACAACCCTAAAGTGCTATTATCAGTATAAAAGTATCCGTTCTGTTCTTAGCCAAATTATTTTAATAATAAAATGAAAATATTCATACTGGAAAACACTTCACAAATTATTACGTAGCGGTTTTATTCTATAATGAGTATCACATTTTGTAAAATATAAAGTTTGCATAAATTAAAATACCAAAAACTATTTTACCCACATTTTTAAAAATATTTTTGATTAACCCCAACGTCGGCAATTAATAATCCGAAAAAATAAACCGGAATTCAAAGAAGTTGATTGGAAATATTTTGGATACGTAGAACGAGTTTTGCGAAAGCCAGTTATGAAGTTTAAGTAATACCGGAAGTTATAAAATACCGACCCTGAAGTTTACTGAATGACAAATCATTTTATAATTTATTTGTACCATATAAGTTTTAATTGTACATATTAAATATGGCGCAGTGTTATGGAAATAAAAATAAGTCAATTTTTTTGCTTCAGCGTTATCATATCTCAATATCAAAATTCTACTATTGTTGGATTGTAAAGATACAATAAACATAAGGATTTATTTAAAACAAACAAGTTAACCGGTACGGTAGCTTCTTAATTTAGTCTACATATTAGTGGCAAAAGTTATTCCTCAAAATTTCGTAAAATATTAATTTTATTTAACAACAAAAAATTTGATGCACTTAAATATTTTCAGTATGGTAACTTATTTTATGACGTTTCTTCATTTAACCAGGTTTCTGTATTTTCCGCTCCTTTGCATTTCAAATTAATAATGAAAATTTAAAGGCTGACAAAATGACACATACAAGACTGCTTCTATTACTTACTTTTTGATCGTTACTGAAACTATAATAAATTCAAACTTGGCAATACTTTATCAAAATGTAATAGTAATTAAATTATTAGCAGGAGCAAACTATGTTCAGTTACTATTAAACAAATGTACACGTTTCTTGAGGCTGTACTGGTTATACCGCTTGCCTACCAGCTACCCGGCAGGAACCGANCGGAATCGTACCAGACGATGCCATTGTTAATTTGGGGGGGGGGTCGGAGATCTCCCGTTTCCCCCGCCCTTTCATTCCGGCGCTACTCCATTCTCACCTCGCTTCACCCTCATCGGCTCTCAAGACCTCTATGTTAAGAGCCCCCTAAATTTCTTCACTTCACTTCACTACACTACACGTTTCTTAAAATAAATCACTGAAATATTTAACTTTCGAGCCTCTCGGCGTCCAACTGTTAAGTCCAGTGGTAAAGGGTTTGCGGCTGCTTGCTAAATGGTCCCGGGTTCGATTCCCGGCCGGATCAGGTGCTTTTCATGAGCGAAAACCACCCTACCCGGGCTGAGGACTGGGAGTAGAAGCTTTTACCAACCAGTATAATTTGGAAATATTGAGAAATATTTATTCTCTCTTGTTCTGCACATAGCGTGTTAAAAATGCAATAACTTCTATTTGGTTGCTGATATACTTTGTCAAAATCATCGTAAGCGTATTTCTTGAGGCCTATTTTATTCCGGTAGAAGGAATGCTAACCCACAAAGGCCGCGCTGCAATTAACTAGGGTTTTTTGTATTATCGTGCTGAAACTTCAGTTTGAAATACTGCAGTTATGCCTGCATTATAAATTTTACATTATTATGCCTGCATTATGTAAGAGCACAACATTTTAAAAACACGTATATTCGTTTAATTTTCGTAATAACCTTTATATTTTTAGTGCGTAATCGTTCCAAAATATTAATATAAATGCTATTTCTTCATTATAAATACATGTTTCCTAAGTGATGATATTGGAAGTCTATCAATATTATATATTTACTATTTTTTTAATATTCGTTATGGGCCGAAATAAGATTAATCCAGACACATATGATGTAATTTTCTTTACGTTATTTTAAAAATTCAGTTTCCTGGAACGAATATTTTGTCAACTGTGGGTAAAATTTAATTTTAAAAATTCGAAATTACATGAGCAGGAAACTGAAGTTTTGACAAAAATATGTACTAGTTAAATTATTATTTCTTCACTACTTAATGTCGAAACCCGATCACATCCACTAATATGATTTAACGGTGACAAAACGAAATTTATATAGGTGCATGTTTACTTATTTACTGACAGTTCTTAATATTTTGTTTCAACACTCCTAAGTGTCGACTACGTGCTTAACACACGTGTCAGTATCTAACCACAACAAAAGCACATGACTAGAGGATATAAATTACAAATCACTTGTTCATTACCTGTGACTAAAGAATCCCTATTTTATACTATCTCGTAATGCTGTGCTACAAATTATGTAAATATTTTCTTAAAGCCATAAATAAAATGAAATAATATTTTAAAACAAGTAACTTTATTTAAACAGAATAAGTATTAATCCACGATAAAACATTAAGAAATGCTAATCATAAGGCATACATGTGAAAAAATGAAACATGTGACGAATAAGCATACTATAGCGAGTATTGTAGCAGTTGAAGAAGACTACAGCCTTCAGAATATGTTGTAGCACACATGTATCACTACTACATGCCGGCCAACCAGCCCTCGTAGGAGGACTTTATACTGAGTTATTAGATATACTGCCCAGAGTATCAAACTTAAATTGATTAGTTGAGACCAGAAAAAAGTGTTGGTGCCTTTTTTTTTTTTTTTTTTTGTCGTCAAATAGACCTCACAAATGATTTTGTGACTTAAGATTTTTTTTTTTTGTCATTTCGCTATTTGGTCGAGACTACAAACAAGAAGTTACTGATATAAATAATCAGCCTACTTTCCTCAACATGGATGCGATTCATTTCTTAATAAGTTCTTAAAAGTTGAGTTGCTCATTTTGATTTTTTTGCTGTACTTTGGTGAGCAAGATCAGAAATAGCTGTAATATTTGCTGCTAGCATACTAAGTTGTGTTGGAATTGGTTACATAGTTTCGACGATATAGCATTCTACGCTAAAATAACTATATTGCAGCCATTTATAAAATAAGCGTCTGTCATGCTCAAAAGATCTTATTAAACATCATATGCACCACTTCTATTTGTTTGCAAAATTTGGCAGGAATCGGTTAATTTTTTACCGAAATATGATAATTATTTTATTCGTATAGTGCTATCTTCGAAAATGGCCGACAAATGAGGTTATGTGTTTTGGTGTATATGATGCTTGTAATATATATTCTAAGTATACAATCTCTGGCCAAAATTGGTTAACTGGTATGGCAGATATACCAAATAACTTAGACTAAAAATATGTATATGGACTGCATTTTAAAAATAAGTACCTAAGCAAGTTAAATCACTTAAATTTACTTTGCCTATCATAGTATTACTTACCTGCCAAATTGGGTGATAATTTGTTTAATAGTTTTTGCAGTATAAAGTAAAAAAAAATTTTCCTTAATTTGATGCTATTTTACAAAAATGTGGACCAACAACATTGTCCATCTCAAAATTAAATGCGTACTTGGTGCTCTACTAGCATATAAAATTTCGTTTAAATATGCTGGATGGTTCCCGAAATGACATATCACCCCAAATTTTGCAATTGCCGCCATTTTGAAAGTAGATTCCCGATGCGTTCGAAAACTATAAAAGTCATGTGTCTTTACTTTGTATTATGTATGTACTAAGTTTGGTTAAATTCGGTTGACGCATTCAAAAATGTTGCACATATAAATAAATTAAATAAAATAAAGCAAATTTAAAACTAAAATCTCCTAGTGTAGCACGGGTATTGATGATAAGAATTTTTATCTACCCTTGAAGACTTAACTTACGCCGGTGTAATTTCATTCATTCGTCATTGTATATGAAAAACTGCAAAGAACTTGTGCAAACATATTATGTAAATTAAGAAATAACTTTTTATAGTTACTAGAATGAAGATGGAGGACTGTATATCGTATTTACAATGAGGGGAATATCTGTCTGGGACACAATCAGGAATTCCTCGCCTAGCCGCATCTGCTCTTGTTCAGGTTAGACACAGGTCCCCTTCACCTGGCTTACATAGTTTACTTCCGTTCAGTTCCTGATTAGTTAGGAGGTAATATGGGTCACCGTGTCTTTTCCTCATGAAATAAACACGTTTTCTCTCAAACCTCTGAGTGCTAATTCTAGGGTGACTGTGCTTTTATCTTGTATAGAAGTCAACGCACCAAGGTAAAACTGCAGACAGCGTCTTTGACAAACCAATTACTGAACCTGGAGTAGGACTGCAGGCTCCCTTAACCAGGGGCACGTATGTTGTAAAACACACCCAGTCCATGGCCACCCGTACTGTCCATCGGTGCGCAGTAAGGCAAAACCACAACCCCTAGCAACACAATCCAAGTGCTGTCAGTTAGCTAGTCCAGCCGATTCACTCCATCCACCACGCATGCTGAACTGATGCCGAAAGGAGTGATAAGACAGGTTCTGGAGAACTGCCCACATTTGGGCATACACATAACGTCGCTGTCGGGCTTCCAGGGTAAACCCGCCACTCCAACCACCGTGCTGAATTGTCGCCAATTGGAGTCATCGGAAATGACTCTGGTTGGCTCAGCCTTGGCTTGGTTCTACACCTACCTAGGAGCATCGACGCTTGCTCTCCTCTCGCGAAGCCGATATTTGTATATACCTGTATGCCATACATCCAAAGGAGGGCTACGAAGTGGCAGGAAAGGAAGTCAGCTGCAGCCCCCAAAACCAACGGGATTGTAACCCAGCCCCATCTGGACTTTGCAGCATAACCCCCTGGTAACGAGCTCAAGCCACCCACCAGCTGGAAAGGTTTCACCTCTCAGCTTCCTTCCTCTCCTTATTTCAGCCCCCGATCCAGACCGTCTGTTGACCATACCCAATCGTCACCGACTTCAGTCAGGAACGGCCCTTTGTACTAGGGATCGCAAATACCTGCTTCCAGTGTCGCCGGACCAGCAACCCTCTCCAGGCTCACTGCAGCACCACCAGCCATAGCACCACCATCGCCCCAGGTCAGGGCACTTGTTCCAGTCAACTCCAGCAGTAGCAGCAGGGTCAGCAGCCACCCTGGGCCACCTCCAGCATAGGTAAACCCGTGTACGTATGCCACCCAGTATGCAGGACTGCTACGGCTACTTTAATTTTGTACAGTGCCATCAAGCCATGCGCCCTGATTTATATACCAGTCGGGGCCCGGTCAGCCGTTAATGTCAGCCAGTTGAATCACCCATGTATTTGACCGACGCACCAAAACCTTGCCAGACTGTGATGTCGCCGTCAGCTACCCGATGTCACGTGTCAAGAGTTTTCGTGGCGCCCAACATAGGGCCAGAGTGCCCTATGAATAGTAAAGCAGAACTAGGTCAGCATGACCCCGAGACCGTGTAATCTAGCAGGGATTCAAAGCAAAGCCAACCAGACTTCAGGGAGTCTGAAAACTCCCCGTGGTGCTCAATTAACAATAGCCGAATACCAGAAACCGAGGCTAGCATAACCGACCAAAACACATCTAACACCATGGCCACATTGGCACTTGCCTTGGCACGGAGTTAAATACTATTATATGCACATATACTGCCATTAGAGCTCTCATTACCTCTGTTTGGGATGGACAGTCAAACCCAGATATACAGACGGACTAGATATCCGGTGTAACGAATGCCGCAAACGCCAGACTGCATATTGCAGCTGCATAACTTGCGCCGGGCAAGATGTAAATACTGTACGCTGCATAGTTTGTGCACAGACCTTCGACCACATATGCAAAAACTGGCCAGATGAGTGCATCACGAAACCGAGCCTCGTATATAGATGTGAGGTTTTCTGACGTGCGGAGGAATACTGCCCAGAGAATCCTGGCACTCGCTAAAATTCAATCACCACCCGGGGTAGCGATGAGCCTCAGCTACCGGAATTCGTGGTGAGGGTGCTCGAGGATCCGATCACATTCATCCTTTATTGCGAAAACTAACTTAGTGACAACAAGGTTCCTCCTAATAAATGGGTCGGTAGGACACAGAAACAACTGAAAGGTAAGGCCCTCGGATGGTGGACGAAATATGGGGATTTTATCACTGAATGGGGGCAGCTGTGTTCCCGCCTCGCCACACAATTTTCCGACGAGGAGAGGTCATACTCACTTAAGGACTGAATTCCACAGCTGAACCAAGACCACCGACGAAGAGGCCAAGATATTCGTCCGACGAAAGGTCCAAATGTACAAAAGGATCTTCCCCAAGGAAAACGAGGATAGCTGCGTGTGCCACGTTACATGAATGCTCCTCCCAAAATTGCATAATCTGTTACAAATTCCGAAGCCACAGACCTTTGACGAGCTCGTAGAGAGGGCAAGGGAAACAATGCTGGACAAGCCACGTGCCAGTAAGAATACGGAGCCAGATAAGCAGCCTGAACGAAAGGGAAATCCTCCCTCCCCCGCCCCCTTCCCAAAACCAGATGCTCCCTAAGTGCTGCTTCTGCCCATAACAGCACTTTAACTGGGACTGCCCGGTCAAGCAGAAAGCCCAGAGGTGGGCGGGGAAGGGAGAACAACTGGGGTGCCTGACCCTCGGCAGAGACAAGCGGAGGTTAAAGGACCCAACCAGGTGAGAAATGCTGCTGCCAGGGTGCGAAGCAGGCCACCACCACTAGGAACCACGGGCCTATCAGCCTCCAGAGACTAGATTAGGAAAGTGAATCACCTGAGGCCCTCCACACAGAGGTGAAAATTAATGGGTACAGTATACTAGCCTTACTAGATTCCGCAGCCACAGGCAACTTCGTAAGAAGCGACGTGCTCACCCCTGCAAAAAGATCTTAATTTCGCCCTCATACCCACACCGTATGCATGGCACAACACGACCGAACCCTCAAAGTCAACGTTCACACCACCCTGACTGTGGGAATATACAGTTATGTAAATACAGCCAAATTTGTTTTTTCACCCGACATCAGGGAAGTAGTGATCATGGAACAAACCTGGCTACGCCAACAGCAGTGCATGATGGACCAAGACCATCAGTGTATATATATATATCGGAGACAAGCACCAGGTGGCCGTCAATTAGGAACACAGCTCCGACGCGGCGATCCCACCACCAATAGTTCCCGGAGATATAAACCACTGGCTAGCCAAACCAGAATTAGCTGAACTTAAGCAGACCCTGGATGACCATGCTGGAGCCTTCCGTCGAGGAGAATTGCTATGCCAGACACGTAGCATCGAACATGAGATTTCGCCCACCACTGACGTGCCAGTGTATAACCGACCATACCGAGTATCTACACAGAGACGGAACCTTATTATGACCCAAGTTCAGAATATGAAGGAGCAGGGGATGGTGGAACCATTGATTTGTCGTATAATTCACGCGTGATATTAGTTCTACAAAAAGATGGGCAGCTATGTTTCTGCGTAAATTACAGGGATCTGAACGATGTGACACACACTATCGCACCGCCAGCCATTAACCTGACACACACTGTCTGAGATATAGGATATGTTAAACATGTCAGCACTCTCGATATGCAGTCAGTATACTGGCAGATCGCGGTACACCCTGAATGCCGGAAGTATACGGCTTTTACCACTCCAGAGGGCCTAAAATGCTTGCAATTCAGAGTAATGCCGTTTGGACTCAAGAACGCCTCCGCTGCCGACCAGAGGCTTATGTCCGCCGAAGTTCTTACCGGCTTTGTGGGGCAGTTTTGTTTCCCATACTTGGATGACATAATAGTTTATTCAATATCATGGAGGGAGCACTGTGGACACCTCCAACGAGTCCTGGAGTAAGGATGGGCGAAGCTTCAAAAATTCGAATTCTGATCGAATAATTTTAATATTCTGCTTCGTATTCGAAATAAAGCTTTTCACTTCGAACATTGAAAAAAAAGTGCTTTTGGGCAACTTAAATTATTTATTATTATTTTTCCAAAAAACAAAGAAGGCATATTTATTATTTGTCCAAAAAAACAAAAGAAGATAATGTGGGCTAAATAGGTGTGTTAGCATGGTTTGGTGATTTCCTAGTATAATGCCAATTCTGCTAGTTGCTGTTCGTGTTACCGGAAGCACTTTTGTTGTATGCTGTTCGGGTGGTGGTAGCAGTTTCTATCTCTGCAATGGAAATCAGCTATTTCTGCTCTTGCTCAACAAAGTACAGCAAAAATATCAAAATGAGCAAGGTGGAAAAAAAATGGCAACCAAAATAAAGTTAAAAACATTGAAGAGTTTTGAGTGTGGCGATTGCGAAAAGTAATTTTCTTTTACACAGATTGATAAAGATAAGATGTTTGGGTATCCTGGAAGTACACAAGTATAAGAGGTAGAGAAAATAATTAAGACGTATTTATCCTCGAAAGTAGGTTATCTCGAGTTGCCAAAAACTTTAATACATGTAAATTACGCAAATTACACAGGGCCAATACTGATTGTCGACATTTTTTAATAAAATGTTATTTATTGATTCCTGTAGTGCTAATTTTCTACTGCTCGGCATTCGTGTCGTCCTGCTAAGAGTAATTGCTAATTTTGCTACTTTGCTACTCGTGAAAAACATCACTTGCTCACAGAGAGTAGAAAAAGCCTACCACGCTAACAAACCTAGTAACATCCACATCAAAGTTTTTAAATTATGTATGTACTACACATGGCTTGTGAATCATGAAAACATAACCTCAACAGAATGCCTACGAATTAGTCCAAACAGCACTTTGGTGTAAAATAATAGTCTGTATCTAATTTTACTCACAAGATCGCAAAACCAAATGATCTGAAAAAAATGTTATATTATGAAACACTTCATTATATTTGCAAACTTCATTCGGCACGCTAGATTTTAATAGGTAATGTGTATTTATTTCCCTCGTGTACAACAGAGCCTTAATGCATTACAGTGTGATAAATGAAAACTGTAAGTTTCACAAACTTAACTACTGTGATATTACACCCACTACGATTCAAATCTCAGTAATGTAGTAAAAATAAAGCGGAAATTAACAACCAACCTTCACTTCACGCCATTTTAATTGGTCTTGGAATACCCATACAGCCAACAAAGTTCCGATGACCAAATCATAGAGCAACTAATAAAGGAATGGAACAGTTACTGGGCGTATTTGTAGAAGACAAAGATGGAGACCAAAAAAAATTTCAATAAACTTGACACTCTACAACATTAACTAACGTAATTTAATAACGTATATGTGATGAAAAATGATTTTTAAATCTTTTATAATATGCTTATTGTAAATATTCCTCTTAAGCCTTGATTAATGTAAAGTTTATTATTTATATTTGTTTATGACAGACAATATGTGTTCCTACATAGTAAAAAAAATTATAATCTTTTTTTTTTTTTTTTTTTAAATTAGTGGAAAACTTTTTTTTTATCTGTATTTGACACAGCTTGTAAAAAAGGAATGTATTTATTTAATTAAATTTAAAAATAATTGGTGCAATATGTACTTTCCAACAAAATCCTTCCATTTAATATTCAATTCGAATTCGCAAATATTAATAAAAATTATCTTCGAAATGAAATTTCTAGCTTTGCCCATCCCTATCCTGGAGAGACTCCAGTTGCACTGCCTAAATTGCAAGCTTCCCAAAAGTCACTTTGGTACGACTATCATCGACTTCCTAGGGCATGTAGTCACACCCGAGGGGAACAACTCCCAAGCCTCATCAATACAGGCCATTGAGAAGGCAGAGGAACCAACCACAAGAAGAAATTTCGTCGCTCGTTACGCGATTTCGTGCCCGATATCGCCTGACAGGTGGCACCCCTCCACCTCCTCCTAGAGAAGGAAACAGGTTGGAGGTGGGGAGAAGAACACCGCAACGCCTTCCTTACTCAGAAGCAGAGCTTCCAGAACATCGCACAACTCCACCAACCAAAAGGGGAGAGCCCTCTCATACTACAGACGGACTGGTGGCAGTCCTGTACCATGATAACCCTGCCGGCCAGCCTCAAGTCATGCTTACACTCAATGCGACCGAGCAGAAATACCATATCAACGAACAGGAGTGTCTCGCCGCATTCTGGGTGGTGAGAAAGTACCATTACCACTTGGAGAGCAGACACTTCTTACTCCCCACTGGCAGCAAAGCCATCAGTAGTTAGAAATAGACACTTGTAAAACAGGGGCGGGGTGGGGCATCAGGGAGGTTCAGGTAAAAAAAAAATTTGTTCTCCATTTTATCAGCCAGTATCCAAACTTCATGCTCTTGCATTCCAAGTTGGTGGATCCCCACGACGATGCCCTGTCCCCAGATCCCTGCCATGATGCCGCGACCCCAGACCCCTGCCGTGATGCCCTGACGAGGTTTATTCCAATTCGATGGCTGCTATTTTCTCAGTCAGTACCAATGGCGGCCATTTTGTCAGCCAGCGAGGAGTGTCCCTGCGACGATGCACGACTGGTCCCTACTTCTTGCTCGCGCAATCCAAGTGAGGGTCGTCCCCGCGATGATGCTCCGACCCCAGATCCCTGCCATGATGCCCCGGTAAGTTTTTCTCTGCCACGACACCAGGACGGGCTTTCCTCCATGTGCTTTAAATTAGAATACTATGTAAATACTTCCTACTAGAAATTATACATCATCATCCCGCATTCTAAGCTAGGAGCATCCTGGTCATAATGCCACCCAGCCAGTGGTGGTCATGTTGCTAGCTAGTACCCTACGACATGTTAGGGACATCGCCGTCCCCAGCCAGATGCCGAATTGTCCCTGCGAGGGGACTATCTCCATGTCATCCCTGCCACAACACACCGACAAAGTTTTCTCCACATGCTGCTGCTAAATGCTACTAGTACCTCCCTACGCACTGATCGGCTATGCGAGGCTCCCCACCGCCAGTCCATGAGACGATGGCCCTCCCCCCTCCCCTGCCGATCGACTGGGGCCACCCTATTTCACACACACTTACCTTCACCTCAGCGCCGCCCTCGCACTTACTGTCCACATGGTATGAGCATGTGGACGGCCCCTGGGCTTGGGACTGGGCAGTTCACTATGTTTGTGACATTACCAATATTTGCTTGGAAACATCACAAGTATAGCATACAGGCGAGTTACAATGCCATAACAAGAAAGTCGACCCACCTAAAAGAAAACAAAGCAGACATATGAATGCACAGACAGAGAGAGTACAGTAGAGAGAGAGATGAAGAGAGAAGGGAAAAATAGCATTACAGCGTGTCATCGGTTACCAACACAGTTCGATGGAAAAAAACAGACATACTAGTCACATGTCTGACAGGATAAGGATATATCTTGCATGGGCTACAGCATGCAACCATCCAGCACACCCGACAAGATGAACATGACTTTTGCACATGCTACAGTACACTGAAACAACAACCAACTGCAGTGGCAGCATACCTGGCAAGACAAATACGATGCTTGCATGTGCTACAGTATACCACTGGAAAAAACATGTACAGGACATACTGGTAACACACCTGACAAGATAAGATTGTCTCTTGCATGAGCTACAGCTTGCTACCAGCAAACATACCTGGCAAGAAGAATATGGCTCTCAAATGTGCCTGACAAGAAGATTCTTGCATATGCTTCAGTATACTGCAGTATGGCAGGACATACTGGTAACATACCTGACCAGATAATAATGCCTCTTGTATGATATACAGCATGATACCAGCCAACATACCTGGCAAGAAGAATAAATTACTCTTGCCTGTGCTACAGTATGCTAAACGGGACATATGGCTAACAACACCCTCAAAAATATACCTGACAAGAGGACTACGACTCTTGTGGGTGCTCTCTAGTACACTGCTGGAAAAAGAAACCCCTCTCCAGGGACAGACATACATATAGATACGTGCCTGCCCCAGAGCTGTTGCTTTATAAGGTAAAATAACCGTAGAGGGCGGTATGTATGGCATTGTCCAGGACCTTCTGCTTGTCATCCATCCATGAAAGAGCCAACTTTTTGTATGCTCAGTATATAAATCGTGAAGGTACGACCTAATGCTACTGACCTGTACTCTCATGATGCGCTGGGACAAATCGTCAAGCGTTATCGTATTCTTAACAATGCTCTTTTATATCCCTTTCGCGCGCTTCACTGCCTTATCGTGGCAACAACTATATGAGTATAGCTTCAGCCTCAGCCCAGCAAACTCGACCATACCGTTACCCCCGCACTCATCCTTAAATTAACCAATCACTTTTGGATGAGTGGGATGGTAGGCGCTGGTGTAGAGCTCCGACACAAGTGTTGGGTCACTGTAGAAGTCGGGTCAGGTGATCTCCCTGACAAAGGAATCCATGTTGGTATAGACCAGACCGACATTACTGCCATATCATGCCCTCATCACTCCATAGTAGAAGTGGTACATGAGAGTCTTCGACAGGTCAAGTCTGGCAAAGCTAGCGTATATGGGCTTATCAAATGTAATTCTCTCGTTGGCTAACTTTACGAGTGATAACGACTCGTCATAAATGGTACTACATTGAAACTACACTTTCGCAATCAAAATCTTCGCCCAAACCTCTCTACATATGAGTTCCATATGCTGACATATATGCTTATTTCCCATAATCTTGCCATATGTAGCATTATTTATTAACTTGAAGAAGTCCATCTCGAGGCGTTTGTAGCTGCCTGGCATTTCATCTTATTAAGGTAAATATACAGCATTAGCCACGCCTTCTGGTGGAATCGAAGGACCGGCGAATTACCTTCAGCCGGAACCCATGACCCAATGCTTGATTGAGGTTCACATAATATAATACATGATATAATAAGTCTTCGTCTCCAGAGTGGTCATGAGTTTCGGTTGTTTGGACAAGGGGGGTGGGACTCGTTCACTGGTAGGAACAGCAGATCTCTATGTTCCTCGTGAAGAGCTATAGGGTACTCTACATTCACCTCCAGTATGTAGCCGACATGTCCGTCGTCCGGCACAGACATGACGTCAATGTCTGTGGCGGTCCATTCAAAATCGCCATATGGTAGCGGTAGGGACATTGCCTACTCATATAAATTATTATCATCAACATACTGGAGGTATGTAGACAGCCTGCTGGCATCATAGGTGGCAGGAATGTTCTTGTTGTTAGCCACCATGTGGTGTTTGATGCACTGGGCCACCCCTCCCTGGATACCAGCCTCAAAGAACAGGTGGATGTCGTAGTCGACAAGTAGCTCCGATCCCATCTGTGTCTTGTTCAACATCGTGTCGAACGAGAATCCGGAAGCACTCACATAACGAACACAATCAAGTCGGCATGTGGTCAGACAGAGCCCCTGGAAATTCTCGAAGACATCGCACAGAATCAAGACATCAGTCTTCAGATACAGCTCTGCATAGTAGTACTGGAGAGTGCGGTAGCCGAACACCGTCCAGGCCCTTTATGTGTGTTGATAGTCTGCCGCACTAATGTTACATCTGGTGAGCTGGTTGTAAAATGCATCGATTGTTTGCGACCGTGGCTCGGCGAGCTTCCACCATGAGTAAAAAAAATCGTAGGGGAACACACCTTTGCGGATCACCAACTTGAGCTATTCGCTGGTAAAAAAATCTGGTCGACGTCTTGAAGTCATTGGATGGTAGATTTTGTGTGAGTGTTGCGAGGTTGGCAGATATATATCGAAAAATATCAATAAACTGAATGGTAAATGTATCGCCCAAAATGTTACTGAATGTAATAAGCTTTTCTTCAGTATGCGGAATAATATATATGTCCTGGGTATTGTAGCCAAGCTGCTTAATAATAAAATTAGCATCGTACATCAAGTTATGGAAGAGGATTGGTAGTATCGGGGGGGGGTGAAGCTTGTTGCAGTTATTACAGGCTGCCCTGATAAAGTTGCCGGTGAAATGGTTATGGTTGTACACATTATCATTTGTGCTGGTGAAGAGGCTGGAACAGTAGCAGCAGGTAGTGGCTAGAGTATAGCCAGTCCGTTCGCCAGATGTTAGAGTACGCATAGGCTCGAACTGGCTATACCTATCTTCACGACTTCTTCCATGAACTGCCTCGACGCACCTTCGCCTGTGCAACATGTTACACCTGGGGTAGACTGGTCATCTTGGAGGCTGGTATTGCGTTGTTATCCACCTTGATGTAAATGCCATAGCTGTAGGGCTCGTCCTTCTGGTACCTATATGTGTAGGATGTGTCCGGGTTTGGCTGACATTTCCGGACTGGCACCAGCATTGCCTCAGAGCCCGCATACACGACAATAGGCACCTTATCACCATTCTGGTAATTTTGGAACTTGAGCACAGGAGGCTTGCCGTTCTTGTCCGGCTGTGGCATGTCACCACGAACTGTTGCGTGTTCATTGCAGTGCCTCCTGTGCTCAGCCAGAGTCTCAGCACCTGTCAGCCCCATCACATGTGGTTGATCATCGTATTCCTTGAGGCAGCGTTTACAGATATTAACATAGCCAATGTGTGATGTCACCTGGGAGCATACCATACTGGATAAATCTCCAATGAAGCAATAATGAGAGTTCTGGTGCTCCACTATGGTGAGTAGCAGCAAGACGGACTGCTGGGCCAGTTCTTCCTCTGACACCCATATTGGCTCTATCTTTGTATTTTTGTCGAGTGTGTAGACGTTTGCACTGACCTCCGGATTGGACCTCTCGAATGTAACTATTTTCTGTAGAGGTGTAGCGATCTATATTTTACTAAAGTCATAGCATGTCTCCAGGTCGATGTAATGCTGGTCGATGCACCTAGGATTCCCGCCCTCTACATAGAGTGCCAGGATCGCCCATTTCAGGCACTGCTGGCCCGTGTTATGTGAGTTAACAATAGCATGTTTATCTGCAATGCTTGCAGGCAGGGCGATGAAGGAGGATGCTCTCAGCAATCACACTTATTGATGCACAGCTGAAAACTTTTCATAGAAGGTGAGGGTCCAGCCACTTCCCTTCTCCATGTATTCGTCCTCCTCCAGGCACAGCTTGCCAATGGCAGCCGACACTGCCTCTTCGACATCAGCTACATTGAAGGAGGGCACGTTCTTCGTCTTGAAGGCGTGGTGGTCCATCTCGTCGTTGTGCAGCTCCGGTTTTCCATATATGCACTCGAGGAAAATGTTAAATTTAACCGTCCCTGGTCCTCGATTTCCAGCTCCAGCTGGCCGATGATATTGTTCTTCATCTGTTCGAGGTAGCCGCAAATATCTACGGCCACACTCGAGTTATTCTCTGTGACGTATGTTTTCATAACGCCCCAAAATGCATTCTCCGCCTCTACAAACCCATAGGTGTAACACTCGCCGGTGACAATGGTCCCATGGTGAGTGTGGCCCTTGGCAGCAATAATGTGAGCCGGTGTGACACGGGAAGGGCCTAGCTGGGAACTCGCCATGCGTGTCCTTTTCGCCGACCAGGAAGCTGTGATAGTTCCATTACACTTAGCGCTATGTGCCCACAGTTTATCTTTTCTTGTAAACTGCCTGCTGCAGTTTCCACATGCCAATGTCACAGCATCGTAATTCGCCCAACAGATGCGTTCATGACGACGAGCATCACAAGCACGGCTGAAGCTTTCATTACAGAACAATCAGTGGGACAATGCGGCCTGTCTGATCAGTCCTGTACATGTTATACGATGACTGTTATGTTTGTCTGCATAAGCAAATGTCTTCCCATACCTATCGCACATGTGTTGTGCCAGCTCCCGGAATGGATTGGGGGAACAGTGATAACAATGATAAGAACTACAATTACCGTCTCTTAAATGTTAACCCAAATTCGCTGTCTCAGATAAATTAAAAAAGTGTTGGCAAGTATTAAATTTTTGCAAGGTTATATATTTTTACTTGTATAACCTACAAATTATTTTTTTAGACACATGTCAGTATATAAATACCTTAATGTTTGTTTACCATTACAGTACAATGGCAAGTGGATTATCTGACAGAGTGTCGATAAAAAAAATACAGCCTCCACTTGATGCACCAGCTAATGGCGAAAGGATACAAAAACGAAAAGTAAACATTGACGCTACTTTCGTCGAACTGTCAAAATCTTGCCAACTTACATGAGCAGTGTGCGCGGCCCAAGGGCGGATGGGAGAGAATGATTGCCTGCTGCATCACGAAGAGAGAGAGAGAGAGAGAGAGAGGTAGCCTACAGCTATGAGGCGTTCATTCAACCGCCGCCGGCCGCCCAACACTGTGGAAAATCAAGTTCTCGCCCACTCTATCTCCCTCTCTTGCCAGCGACTGGAGTGTGACACCAGTAAGATTGATTTGGGTTAAGTATACACACCACCCAGCAGCAAAGAACATGCACACTTACCACAGACGATGGATGTGAAGAGCAGCAGTTGTTGTTGTGATGAGAGATACATGTTGTTGTGAAGGCACCTTGCATAGGCAGCAAGCAGCGCAGCATACACATGCCAGCTCACAAGTAACCATATACAGGTTAATGGGAGGTATAAATACTATGAGATTTACCGGGTTATTCGGCGGGAGGACTGGTCCTCCCCCCTACAAGCACTTCTAGCGGAGAGAGTTTATGCTGGATTACAATATGTATGTAATGGCTCTCTCTTCCTTCTTATTCCTCGTCGACAGGAGTCACCTCTAGCATACAATTCTCTCTTGCACACAACTCAGCATACTTAACACTTATTACACTTCAAAATATATATATATCTTAGTGTATGACATACACCCTACCAATTTTTGCATAGACTTATAAGTCCACCAGCGTACTTATGAAAATGATTCACACTATCGCAGCATACTGTCCACATTAAGTGTGCTTCAAACAGCAATATGTATATGTATATATGTTCTCCTTAATATATTAGTAACGACGAATCCAAAAGTATTGTGTATGTCGGTAATGTTTTGATTGCTGTACCTTCACTATACTGGTACGTCAGTTTTAGGTATGGGTTTGACATCGCACCCCACCACCACCACCTCCGCCAACAGATAAAGAATACACACCGAGTGAGAAGTAATATATATTTATATTGTCACAAATGTATACAATTCCAATTATAATGTTTAAAAAAAACATTTTTTTCTCTCTCTCTCTCTTTCTCTCTCTCTCTCTCTCTCTCTCTCTCTCTCTCTCTCTCTCTCTAGATTTTATCGAGAAGCGAGGTGAACAGTTGTCGTAGTAGCACCTTTCTCTCTGCTATGGTCGATTTTTTCATGTTAGGCAGGTTGGATGCTGGCGATGATGACCTACCGCAGTGCCGGCAGGGGGTGGTGGCAGACTGCTTCTTACGTCTGTGGGGGGTGCATAGTGCTCTACATTGAGGTACCTCTGCAGTCTTGTTGGCTATAGGCACCATCCTCGCAGCTCTCCTGTGTCTGGGGGTGATGGTGGTGGTGGCCGGCAGCTGGGTGTCGTCGTTGGTGATATCGATGATAGTGGTGACAGAAGCAGCAGCATTGTCGGGAACTGGAGACTCTGGCAGCTTGTAGTCGGGGAAGTGTGCATGTATTGCATCATGTAACATAGTGTGCGTTACCACCTCGTCCACCCCAAATGATAGGGGAGTGTTTGTTCTCATATTATGAACAACGCAACTCCCCAGTACACTACAGTCGATCATCTACTGGCAGTGGTCATGTGCTGCAGTATTGTGGACAAGCAGCCAATGCGCAACACCATCACAAACTTCCCTGTAGGTTCTCAGTTCTGCCGTATCGCCATCATAGGTAACGCTGCTGTTACCAGGTGTTACACTGCTCTATGTAGCCTCTGGATGGAATGGCACATTCATCGCATTGCTAGCTCTCTGAGGTCAACTGACAGGATAAACATGGCTTATATACATCTACATTGCATCATCAACACCACTACTTCAGAGCTTCGGTCAATAGCAGTAGAATGCGTGCAATAAGGTCATAAATAACATTACAACACTTGCACTTGCTCAGACATATTAGTTATCCCTCGACCATTGTGCTGTCTGGAGCTTCAGCGTTCAAGATGTAGAAATTTTTTTTCACTTATATACTCCACATACCGTGGTCGGGAGCTCCCACGTTCATGAAGAACTTGTATTTTTTTTTTTCCTTCAATGATATAGACAACATACATTGGCTGAGCAGGGTAGAATCAATTTGCTGCCACAGTCTTCCAGCGTGCTTGTATTTATGTGACTTGTACACTCTTCAGTCCATCGGTAGGTTGAGCCAGTATCTACATTGCGCAGGGTAAAGTCCACTTTCCTGTTCTCGTGACGCAGTTCGGTAATATCTTCAAATTCAACATGTAATGCGAGAATATGTCTATTGGAAGGCAGCTGGCTGTTCGGACGGAGATTAGCGAGGGCACAGCAGGGTAGAATATTACAGTGGAAATTATCCCAAATGTCATGATATCCCCACATATGATTTTCACAGTCACATACCCGCACTTGTTTGTGTCCAAGCTCTGGTTTAAACAACACTCTCCTATACTCGATAAAGTATCTTACGAACCAGTCCACATCTTCTGACAGAAACGGTACACAGTGACATATGTCAAACGTATTGTACATGGCGGCAGAATTAGTTGTCTACTGAATGATGCACTACCCTTGACTGCGGGCAGGATGTAACAAACACTCTCCTCTTCTTATATTGTTGACATGTAAACTTCATATGTTAATGGAGAACACATTGATTGTCATCCATAAAATAGTTCCTCGCTTCCTGCAGGTTGTATGATGGTCATAGGTACAGGACTATGTCCAGCGGTTAATAACATCGTCGCTGTTGGCTCGGCATAGTTAATATATAATTGTGTGGGTAAATCAAACCTGGTGTATATTATCTTCGCTTGCATGTGCTGACATAGCGCTGATGGTGCAAGGCAGCTTCATGTCCAGCCTCGGGTAATATACAGCACATGAAACAACAATGCATGGTATCGGGAATAGACAGTTCTCTTCTCTTTTACACACCCAGTGTTCAAGCCCATTGCAACTTTCCACTTGTGCAGGCTGGCCGGGAGGTTTGGAGTGAATGCATCGGTAGCTGGTCGTCACATCACCGTCGTACTTGGCCACGTCCAGCATGTTTAATGT
This sequence comes from Clitarchus hookeri, assembly GCA_002778355.1. Taxonomy (NCBI): domain Eukaryota; kingdom Metazoa; phylum Arthropoda; class Insecta; order Phasmatodea; family Phasmatidae; genus Clitarchus; species Clitarchus hookeri. The sequence goes on along the minus strand of NQII01001176.1, from coordinate 478,133 downwards.
TGTGTACATGACTGAAGTGATACTGTGGTAGGAGAGAGAGATAGAGAGATAAAGCCTTCCTTCCACATTATGAAAACTCGAGAACATGCATCATCTTACCGCTGCCAATAGAACTGATGCCAACATGGCTAATTTAAACTGTAGTGGCATTAAGGTTGGTCATGTCGTCGTCGGTGATAAGTTTAACATATCGCGAAGGCACTCGGACACGAAACTCTGCATTTAGCATACACGTTACGCACTTTCCATAAGTTGTCTCCGCTCTCTGGAAATCTGATGACATGTACAGCTTCCCGATCACGAGGTCCGACAGTGACCTATACTGTATATTACTGTTCAGCTTCGTAATAAGTTCGTCCTTGATGATAACTTATAGTACAGTGACCTCCCTCATCTCATCTCAGGTCCGCTATTTTATTTGTAATGGCTGATGTTATTCTAAGATGTCACCCCTCCCCTCATGATGGGTCATAACCCACATCCTTAACAACAGTGTGTTCAAGCATGGACACACTCGGTCTAGTCCGCATGCAGTACCCACGTGTTCGATATTTTTCACCTACAGCACCTTCAACTTTCTAACCGAAGGACACTCATACTCTGTCTTTAGATCACAGAGTTTTACTTTCGCAGTTCAATAGACGCTTAACCACCTCTTCTGCTCCAGGACCGCCACGAAGACGGCGCCATCCTCGTTTAACATTGAGGTAAGTACATCTCGCACGTTATCATATTCTACATCACCCTCGTCCCATTTGAGTCTGTGATAGTGTTTTTCCAGCCATATATTTGTTACCTTACTTTTCCTGTCAAAACACATGCCATGGAAACGGGGGTAGTAATGTACTTGTTGCTATACGCCCGTCAACATATGCTATACAGGTATGCTTAATAATGAAACCATACTGTGACACGCAGCCCTGAAAGTTCACGCACATTATGACAGTGGGATGATGAATGGAATATAGTTGTGAATTACGTTAGTATTTTAACTACTCTGTCGTGTACATTATACATGACAAGTCTGTTGTGAATTATTAATGTGTAGGCTTGAGTGAAAGCTGGGAAATTCTCCGCGGTGGTTATTTCAATCCTACAGTCCGCCACGCCTGACTTTAATATATTGTCCTGTTTACTAATGTCAAATACTAGTAGAGGCGCTGTGTTAATGAACGCGTTCAGTTCCAGCGTTGGGGCCTGCGTTTGTCCATAGTAGGATCTCTGAAAGTCGGAATACATTTGATATGGTACCATATACATGCATTTTGCAAAATCATTGTTTAAATCTTCATATGGGTAAGCCTCAGAGTTTAAGAAAATTTTAACATTCGTAATATTTACATGGTCAATTTCGAACAGTCTATGTATTGATGGCATTCTTTTTGGTCGGTCTGAAATGCAACTATTATATAGAGCGGTTTTCCCTCGTGAAACTAGTTTTAACATTCCAATTTACGCTCAAGGAGCATGGTACGCTCGGGTACATCTCTAAACTCTGTGTACGGTACGCAATATCAATGTTCCTTCCTTTCTCCGCGTATTTAAAAAATTTCACACACTCTGACATTTTTACCTGCACGTGGGGCAGTAACCAATCAATAGTACAGCGGCTTCCGGTGCTGCGGCAGTGCCCAGGAGTGCGTTCTCTTGCGTGTGTGCCATGAGAATAACGAACTCTTGCTTTGAATTAATAATTACATTCTTGTAGACTTCGGTGATCCCTTACATTATGGCTAGCAGAATACATACTTCAAATTTACCGTTAACATAGACGGGGACCGTAAAATCTTCTTCGATCCCCCAGCCGGTCATTTTAGCCACCAGCAGTTGATTATGCTTCAATAAGAGATAGTTCTTTATGGTGGCCATGATTCCAATATCTCTCGTGGCATCTACTTTACACTCGTTCAGTTCATACGTGATTCTATTTATCATGTGTAGTATACCATTTCGAATGATATTTGTCATCACGGGTAGGGTATTGCCTGCCTTTGTTAGTGTTCCTCGGAACCGCAAATATTAATTACACAGGACGGTGTATATATATTGGTTTTGCACAAGGATCCAAACCTCAGACTAGGGTATGTATGGGCCTGGCAAATAGGGCGAGTAAGTATGGATTTCCGCCTTGGTTATCATGTCTCCGAACTCCGCAGGCTCTGCTATGTTTAATATTTCCACGTTTATACCTGCTGTTGATCGTCACACCCAATCCTCGAAGGAAACTAACGTTTTCGTATGTTAGCGCTGTGTGTTTTTGACTCGTACTGACTTTCTGTTAAGCTTCTTTTATTGCTTTTGTATGCACATGCTTAAATTTCAGTCTCATCTTTCCTTAAATCTAAGTGTACTGTTATCTCCTCACCTCGGAAATTAATCAAACGACTGTCTTGGTAGACTATAGACACTATGACTTCCTGTTCATAACCCGCCACGACTGGAACATAAATGGGTGTCTTCGGTATGTTCACCAGCTTACAGTCTGGTGGCACCATCGCGAAAATTCGTGTAGTGTCTGACTAGGCTTGCCAATGAGATACGATCCGCTATCCAAAGTACAGCTTATTCTTATAAAATTCACGGGGAATATGTTTACCGGCAGGGTAGATTCATGTGTTTGATTCGCCTCGTATTTTACGTTCTCAAAACCTAGCATGGAGGCAAGCTTATAGCTTTGCATGAAGTCTATCTGTGCTGTACAATACAGCTCGCTGTGTAGTGTATTTGCATTACCGCACAGCACCAACGTCACGTCCGGCCCCAGCTCCCGTTTAATGTACTCGCCTATGTCTTCGATATCATACGAACCTGTGGGTAAACGCCCCCCCCCCCTCCTCCCTCATACCTTCTCCCTTGATGTTACGGAACATACAATTATGTTTATCTATGTTCGGTACGGAGAAGTAAGTTTGAAAATCTATCACTGCCTCGGACCACACACCGTCCAGGTTGAGTATTGGGGGGGGGGAGTGTACAGAACACAATTCCGAGCTATTGCGAACATGACTGATGATTACACCTAGTGCATACCCATTAAGCATATAGATATCTACCTTGTAAGGAAGCGCAGACATAGGTATCAACAGTTCCATTCTCGAGGCTGTTGGTCTGCCTCGTGGTTATGGTATCTTCTCGTCCCTCCCAAATAAGTTTTCAGTTCTGGCAGGGTCCTTAAGTTACCATAAGAGTCAAAGTATTCCACCGTTTTTGCCATTGTTTATATATGCTGACCAATGATTCCACGGCCTAGATTCTCATATCTGGGTTTAGTATACCGCACTCGACCCACCATGTGCAGTGCTGTATGCGATCATGCATGAGCACTCCCCTGAAATTAACTATTTTTAATTTCCGTGCAATCTTTCGTATGTCAATGTAACTGAGTGGTCGATTAGGTGGGGACCTTAAGAGTGTGTCATTCTCCGACGTACTGGCTCTTTCCTGCTGCTGCCGCCTACCACGCGGTAGAGACGAAGATACAGTCAGCCGCCATTTTTTTATTATTACCTCTGCTATACCACTCGCAACACCGATAAAACTACCGAGATTGCCTAGCGCTGTTAAGATGATGGGTAAAATGCCTCCATGCTTTCCTACTACTTTGCGTGGTTTCCTACCTCTGCTAGTGCACTTCTTCATCCTTCCATAAAACATCAAACCCCTTCCCCCTTGACTTTAATTTTATAATCTTAGACACTCCCCAAGCAGCTAAACGTTCGCCGAGTTTGGACTTGGATTTCCTAACTATTGACTTGGCTTTATCTGCAAGAACTGTGTCGGCCGCGTGCCTATCTTCCAACTTGCCACTGGTCGCGTAGGCAATGTCGTGTTGTTGCATGCTTCGTCCAACATATTGACAGGGACCCCTCGCTTCAATTTTCGTAATAGTCGCATACCAGAACCGCAGTTATTATAGTCTGGAATGTTTACCTCGAATGGGAGGTTGTTGATCAGCATATTTGCCAGAACATGCCCACTCTTGATCTTACTTTCATAGCGCATTACAGTATACTTACACATATAATTATCATCTCATCTGCTTTATGTTTTGTGGCCAACTACTTCACCTGACTTCAAATGTGGATGTAAATATCCGATGTCTGACATTAGTGTTGGGGTACAACCTGTTTACATATCAGCGATGTTGATAATGAAACTGGCATCTATGGATCATGTCATGGAAGGCTACTACCTAGCACTGTGCGGGATATCATAGTGGGACTGAGCAACTGTGGCAAAACATGTGTGCTACTCAGCCTTCTGGAGGAACCCAACGTTCTATGATTCGAAAACATTTACCTATACTCGAAATTGCTACAACAGCCAAAGTACCTATGATTAACGCAAATATTACAAGCCGTGGACAGACTTCGATATTTTCCTTTTAGTGACAATGAAGCGGTCGTGCAGCCAAGTGATGCTTTACCAATCTCTGTGTTTATTTTCGATGATGAGGCATGTAAGGAACAGCCGACAATGCAGCAGTATTTCAGCATGGGAGGACATGTGGTGGTGGATTCGAATTACCTATGTCAAACTTATTTATGTATTCCTAAACAGTTTCTGCATGACAATGCTAATTTCCTCATTCTATTTCGTATGGATGACCTGAATTTATGTCATGTCTACTCCGATCATGTTAATACAGATATGACATTCGGCAGATTTAAAGACATGCGTTCGTGTTGCTGGCGCGAACCTCACAGTTTCCTTGTGATAGCAAAGGATTTCCCACTTCATGAGTGGTGGTACCGCAGGGGTTCCGATCAGTTCATTATCAATCATCAGTGAACTATGAGCTACTTCATATCCAATTTCGATATAGTGGCCCGAAACGTGCGCCGGACAGCTGTATTACATTTACTTTTGATGGGAACTGCAGTTTCGGCCGGAAACGAGCCAAGAATCTCGGACGGGTGAAAGATGATGGTGATGCGGTTAATGCATCCTTTGTCCGCAACGTTACTTTGGAAGTGTTGCAGCCAGTGGCAGTACTTCAGGCCGGCATTGAGATGCATCTTCACACACTATTGTCTGGTATAACTAGGATCGCTGCTTTAGAGACTGCACTGAGTGGTGTGGGCGAGCGAATAGCCAGCAGATTTCACACAGTCATGTCAACTGAATTACACCCATTGACCGACGATGTTATGAAACTGACTACTTTGGGTGGGAAGCTCGCCACTGTGGAAGGTAGTATCTTCTATACCAATATACTGACTACTAACAGGGATTTGCGACTTAGTGCATTGATAGAATGTGTTTCTCAACTGGCTGCTTTTGCTTCCGGAGATGCGCATTAAACCATGGAAGGACGACTGTTCGGCAACACGAATGCACTGTCTACCAAGATGGATGCTCAGCTTCGCAATTTATCTGAAGATGTATAGAAACTCAGCACTTTAGGTGAAAGGATTTCAGCTATGGAGAATAACATTTATATAGGAAATTATCACTTAACATGATTAGAGCATTATAACAACATTATTTAACACTATTATAAAAACATGTTTTAACATTATTATAACATTATAACAACATTATTTAACAATATTATAACATTTAACAAAATTATTTTACATTATTATAGTAAATTAGTACTTAACATGATTATAGTATTATAGCATGATTTAACACTATTATAAAAACATGTTTCAACATTATTATAAGATTATAACAACATTATTTAACAATATTATAACATTTTAACAAAAGTATTTAACATTATCACAGGAAATTATTACTTAATTTATGTGCACACCAACAGTCACTTATAATTATCATTCCAGGCTCTATGCATTGTGTGATTGCATTCAAAAGCGATCTTGTAGTACAGTCGCCGATGGGAAAAAGAAATATACGATTGGTATGTCTCTTGATCCCACCGAAAAACCACTGCCCCTGGACGTTGCAACCCCTATTATACTTACGTTTCCCTCATTTTGCCTCATGTATTTCAACGAAAGAGCTCCCCCCTCACCCCCCACAAACACTATTATATTCAGGTTCTATATATAATTTACTTTTTCCAAACCACATGCCGTGCCCAAATTAGTTATTAAAATTGCAAAGCTCATTTCTATATTTTTTACCGACATGTGTTCTAACTGACCGTTGACAGCGAAATAATCCACTGTCCTCGACCAAAGCAAATACCGCCCTGCATACAACGCACCTTTACCTCACTTGACAATACCTTCTGATCTATTAAAAATTCAAACAATAGTGGCCAAAAAAATGTTAATTCTATGAACATGCTAACATTCAGGCAACACCCGCCACGTAGCTGACTATCACGCACAGAAGCACTCGTACTTACACCCTCCAATTTACAACCACAAGACTTCACATGGTAGGATTTGGACTTCAGAAACTAAGCACTCACCAACACTTCACTCATCACGAACAACACTGAATTCCATACAATAGCGAACTGACGTATCGTACATGGTCACATCTGCTGCAGGTAGGTAGTGTGGGAATAGCATTACGTGGCTATTGAACATGGTGACCGATGTAAACAAAGCGGTCGAACTTCTCGTTCATTTATCTATTTTATTTAGTATGTTCTATTTATTTTAGCATTACGCCCTACTCAATATTAAAAAGGTAATGTGTGCAGAACCCTTTTATGTTACTTTTGTGGGTCTACGATGTTTCATTCAGAAAAGTCACTATTCTAAATAATTACCAAATATTGTAATTGTGCATTAATACCTGAAACTGTGTTTGACATATTTAGAATTACGAACGCGAAGCTGCACTTTCTCTAGCGCCAGCCTCTTCTCTAGTACCCTGCAATAATGGTCGATATAATTCGTAATTGTACATCTGACCTCATTCCTCAACAGCTGTAAAGCACATCGAGAAACTCTTGAGGGTGGGACACGCATTATGGGCACAGTGGAAGTGATGTGTGTGATTGTACATGTGGTTAGTGTTGCAGGTACTTCAAAGATGTATTTGCTCAATGTAACGTATGTTGTATGTGGTGCCACAGAAACACGACCACATAACATCTGTCATTTTGTACTTTTTAGAGTACTTTGTCTCTTACACTCTTGTGTTGCATTGAGTCAGTGATGAGACGTGGGTGGCTCATAACATCGAGGTCTTGAGAGCCAATGAGGGTGAAGCGAGGTTAGTATGGATCAGCACCAGGATGAAAGGGAGGGGAAATAGGAGATCCCTGAGAAAACCCACCAAACCAGCAGCATCGTCTGGCACAATTCCTACATGCTACAATCCGAGAGTGACCCCGCCGGGAATCAGTTCGCCTAGGTGGGAGGCGAGTAGTCTAACTGGGATGTTACTATGTCATATTGTGTGTGTACATTGTAAAGCTGGTGTTATGTCAATATGTGGTCGCGCTGATAGGAAACACGAGGTTGTTGGGTTGGTTTTTCTGTTTTTGCGTGCTGGTAGTTTTAGTTGCTCCCGAGTGGTTGCGATGGTTCAGGCCATGCGGTGCTGTGGCCTAGCGGCGGTTCGTGTTAGGTCGAACAGTTGTTGGTGGCGTGAGTCGTTGCTAGGTTATTGATCGGGAAGTTGACACGCACAGCTGGGTGAAGCAGCTTTCTGATAGCCGGGTGTTCATGCAGATTATTGATTGGGAATTCCTCATGCTGGGCTGGCGCAAGCTATTGTTCGATGTCGGAGTGCGTGTGCCGAAGTATCGATTGATGCAGTTCTTGCCCGGGACAAGGTTATTGAATTATTGCGGGCGAGTGTCGCACAACGAGGAGAAACGTGATACGATCATGGATTATACATTCATGTAATTGTTCATGCAGTTTAATTAGAAATAGTGTTTAGGGAGATCCCAGGTTGTCCCATGTTGTGCATAAGTGTAGAAGTATGGTTTTGTGCATAGTAAAATATGTGGCCAGAATGCTTTTGAGAACTGATGTGCATTATTACAGCCGTTGTATGAGGAGAATTAAATTTGCTTCCTGCTGATTTTTACTAGTGAATTAAGGGGATAATAATAGCATTAGTTGTAATCCCATTATATTGTGCGATGTGTCAAACGGCTTAAGAAAAGGGCCAGCAGTTCAAAGAGTGATCAATTAGGAAGCGATCTCGTATTTCTTCCCAAACATTTCCTTCAAGAGGGCGTAGATCACGCGTCCTAATAAATGCTGAAATCGACTAGGTTGCAGGGCGCTAGGCAAGTGATTTCAGCTATGAACTGCTCCAAGGTAACCAGCATTAATTTTTATAATGGGCCAAGTTGCTGTGTCTTGAAGCCACAGCAGTTAATGAAAATACATAATTGTAAGGAAGTTCTATATTCTTTTGTACTACCAAAATAAAGTTGTTATTTTTTAGTTGTCGCTGCAAGTTGCTACAGTGAAGTTGTACGAAAAGGAGGTGCCTGGAACACGTACAGAAGTGTTGCATGAAAGTTGTATATAATACAAATTTTTTATATCTTTTAAAATTGCATAAATGTGTGGAGAGATATATCATGAATCTTTGAAATAAACTTTAGAGCACTGTCCTCCCTAACAGAATTGTTAACTATGCTTAATAAAAATGTTGAAATCTTTCTGTTTATAATATGGTTATCATCACTGGGGTAATAGTGCATAGAAAGATATATTTAATATGTTACATGCTATTAAATTATGGTATTCAGAACTGGTGTAACTGCAGCTTGAGAGACATATTCAGTATGTTGCTGTTATTAAATTATAGTAATTAGGATTAGAATAATTTCACATTGAAACACATATTTACTATGTTCCATGTTATTAAATTATGGTAGTTAGGATTGGTTTAATTGTGCATTGGAATATATTTTTTGACATGAACCACATGTCCACGAGCTCCTTGTGCCCACTCTGACCACCGCAGTCACATCAACTGCACCAGCTGCACCGGGCCGCACCAAACACCTCAGGCCAAGAGTGCGTAGTGCAGGTTGACAAGAACGGAACTTGCACCTTCTTGCCAACAGGTAGTACGTGACTAGACAGACCAAACGAATTTATTTATTACAAGAGGAAACTCTTGTAATAAAAAAGTAGGCGATCTGAAATGGTGTTTATCCCAAAACCACACGGGCCATTGGTCGGTACATCGTAGCAGCTCGCGCCGCGACACATGATGAAACGTACCACCAAGTGGCATCAAATGGCCTGTAGGCCGAAGCTAAAGTGCTAAGTGCCCCAAAGTGCGACCAATAGGGTGCAGCATTTTTCTGTACATATCACACAACTTCATCTCATTCAATGTTAGAGTCAGGGGTGGGTATTAAGAGCCATCGAGCATGGCAACCCACACCTCTTTGCCCAGATGGACACATCCATTCCTTTAGGAGACAGCCAACTGGCAACACTGTAGCCAGTAAAATACAGACACGTCACAGGAAATGTAGTACAAAGACTTTTCGGAATGAAAGTATACTAGTGTATTCAATGACTATTTATAAGAGGGTAATCGTGTTTTCATAAAGGGAGATCGCCTATAAAGGCCTCCATCAGAGTAACATTTCAATTAGTGCTGTGACACTCCCAGTCAACTTTACAACATCAACCTTAACAGACATTTATTAATCAAAGGTGGTTTAACCAAGGTGTTTACTTTAATTTACGTAAGTTTTCACCATTGCAATAATGTTATATAGTGTTTATCTCATGTTTAAACATTCGGCATTTGACTTCAATTCATGTCACTTGTGACAGAAGCCAGCGCCATTCGTTCCGTACACCTCAGCACACGAGCCAGACCAGCAGTGTGGTCGTCCAATCCCCGAGCCCCCTCAGTATCATCATTTAGGCTAATCTCACTTCATTAAAATAGTAATGCTATTAACTGGAACCTTTGATTTCTTTCTTTTCGGTATCGAGGGGATAACCACCTGCACTCTCATCAGAGAGTTCAACGCTACTGCATATCCGCATAAAACCATGCTGACATAAGTAATTTTCGTGCTAATGTCACCGGCAGGCTGTAAGGGCTGCGTCCGTTTATTTTAGTATTCACAATGTTCACTTCCTGAACATGTAATACAGTATGGAAATAAACAGCTTTACAAAATTCAGTGAGTGCCGATTGATTGTCCTCTGAAACACATAGGGTGCTACATCCCTTGTAGTACCACCCACAATTTTTCTAATGTATTTTAGGCGTACAAAATGGCCTACAGTCTCACCATAAGGTCAATGTGTGTAAGTAGTGTAATATTAAGTTTGTGACAACATCTTCAAACAGATGGAGGCATCCAGTGTCACCTGGGCCGTCGACCGAACGACCCACATCACTAACTCTCCACTGAGTTGTGGCGTTTGGCAATTCTACACTCCACCAGCCCTGGGTCACCTCGACCACGACAATTTAGAATGATCCACACTATTAAATTATGGTAATCATGAATTGGTGTAAGTGTAAATGTTTGAATAGGAAGACAACTTCAGGACTTGCACTTCCTTTTCTTAGAAATAATGTCTGGTCTAATTGTACATTATTAGTTGTTGGGCAGTGTTTTATGTATACATTTTATTCAATGTATAGTCATTTATAAAGGTTACCTATGAGCAGAGCTGAAATGTCCCATGCTGTATGGAAGGAAGATAGTATTAGCATTGTAAGTATTGTATCGCTATTTATCTAAATAGAAATAATATCTTACTTTGGAATTTATTTTTGCTTTATTCGCAATATTATTTCACCAGCTAACGGACGTTACATAACCACTACACCACCGTGGCCTGACCAGGAACAGAAACTAGCTTATTGTGGTTTGAAAATAAATTTGGCAACACATTCATTAATGTTACACTTCCCATATTTTTGTAGGTCGTTGGCACACTGACACTTCACACACTACACACACACAGGGATGTAAACATGGAATTTAAGGGGGCACACAAGGGGTTTCTGGAACACTGTGGCCACTGTGACCCCCTCGCTCTATTCATTTCCCCAGCACGGGACGTCTCTTTGTGGTATTGGTTGACCCGAATTATCACGTCCTCAAAAGATGTCTCATGAGGGATTAAATATGAGACTGTCACCTGAATCTGGCAGTGCTTGGTGAGTAACAGAAGTGGGGCACATTCTTGTGCATGCCACTGGCGTTCTGAGTAAAGGAGGAGCCTCTGCGGGTCGACTTGTCCCCAGCAGAGTGCATGTCGTGGCTGTGCTGGTGTTGTGGGACGAACTGGCTAAGGGAGGAGGAACGCGACATGCATCATAGTGATGAGAGAATATTTAAAGTCAGTGCTAATGGTGGTTTTCTGCATGTGCAGCATCGAGCTGTTGAGCGACATCTTCCACGGTGTGTATGCCATCGGCACAGAATGCTAATGTTTGGAATCATAGTGTGAAGAGCCATAGCTTACAATGTCAATTTACCCCCCATTCTTACACATGGAACACTCAACAGTGCAGAGTACATCCGGACTATTGTCCAACCCATTTTGCTACCATTCTTGAAACAAATTTTAAATGTGCTACTCCAACAGGACAACACCCACCCACGTGCTCTTGTGGGACCCAGTGTGCTCTCTTAAGATATTTTTAGAATTCCTTAACCTGTGCAATTAGACCACCAAGCATGTCACTCGTCTAGTATGTGTAAGATAGGTTTAGACACTGTCTGGCTCTGTTTTCGACACCTGCAATGGCATGTTGGAATGTGCGTGGGATGCCATTCCACAGAACTAATTTGTCACATCTGCAATAGTTTCCGTATGAGAGTTGTGGGCTCGTATGGTCTCTCTTTTCTATGGGCTGCACTGCTGCCAGAGGAGGACACATGGAATAGTAAAACAGTCTTTCGCAATGCTCAGCAGAATGCACAAACTAGTACTGCTAATACTTATGACTCTGTACAATACAACTCCTGTAATGTGTGTCTATTAAATTTCCTGTTTTCTGCGTTAACATATTCATAGTATACTTTTTTTTTATTTTCCGGTAATATCTTTGCAATGGTTTATGTTTTTGAACAAAAGTAGTCCAATGCAATTTAGAATGTTATTCGTTTCTGTTTATCTATGGTAATTTTGTGTTTATTTATGTAAGGCTATAATTAATTGCAGCTGGCTACTTTTATTTTAAAACTGCATAAAAGATTATTTTTACATAAATAAAAATACTGTGGTGGATTTGTTCCACAGGCTATAATGGCAAGTTCTGATCCAGACAAGCTTATAATTCCACCAAAATTTCTGGCCTATCTGGAAAAACATAGGATTTACGAGTTGTTCAAGGTAAGTAATACTCGTACATATATTTCTACCTAAGGTCTATGAATACAGTTAACATTACCTGAGCGGTCGGGGATAGCAATACGGACGTCATATGCATCTATGTTAAGGATAATCAGAATATTACACAATATTCCTATTTCGAATAGAATGGGCGGCAGCTCACTGGGTGACCACGACGTCAAAGTTCTCAGGATCGTTGGCCGAACGACCACGTGGCTGTATCCCCTGACACACACTGTACAAATTTACAGGAAAAAGTAATACATAGCCGAGGTATTCAGGCTCTCCAGCATTCCTTAGCGCCGCAGTCACAACAACTACACCGGCTACACCAGGCCGCACCAATTACATCAGGTCAAGAGTGTGTAGTGTAGGTCGAAAAGAATGGAACTTGCACTTTCTTGCCGACAAGGATTACTCAACTGAAGAGACTGCCCTACTCATTTATTACAAGAGGTAACTCTTTTAATAAATGGGTAGGTGATTCGAAACGGTGTTTACCACAAAGCCACAGCCATTGGGTGCACTAGCAATTGGCAGTTGTGTCGTCGCAACTCGCGCAGCTAAATACGACGCAACGCTATACTGAGTGACGTTAACTGGCTTTAGGCCGAAGTTGAAGTGATAAGTGCCCCAAAATGTCATCCAGTAGTGTGTAGCATTTTTACAAACATATTAAACCTAGTTACTGCATTCACAGCTACAGTAAGGGGTGTGTTTTATTGTATTAATAGCAATCAAGCATGGCATTCCGCACCCCTTTCCACAAGTAAACTCGTCCATCCCTTCAGTAGACAGCCACCTGGCAACACTGTAACCAGTGAAATTCAAACGCATCATCGGTAATGAAATTCAAACACTTTTTTAAGATAGTGTAATAACTTATTTAATGTTAATTTATATAAGAGTAATCATGTTTTCAAAAGGGAGATTGCCCTATAAAGGCCTCTCTCAATCTGCCTTTTGAAAAAAATAATTATTCTTGTATAAATTAACATTAAATACGTTATTACACTTTCTCATAAAAGTGTTTGCATTTCACTACCGATGACACGTTTGAATTTCACTGGTTACAGTGTTCCCAGGAGGCTGTCTCCTGAAGGGATGGACGAGTTTACCTGGGCAAAGGGGCGTGGAATGCCATGCTTGATTGCTATTAATACAATAAAACACACCCTTGACTGTAGCTGTTAATGCGGTGACTGTGTTTAACATGTTTGTAAAAAAATACTGCACACTATTGGATGACACTTTGGGGCACTTATCACTTCATCTTCGGCCTACAAGCCAGTTTACATCACCCAGTGGTGTGTTGCGTCGTATTAAGCTTTTAATAAATGAGAAGGGCGGTCTCTTGAGTTGCGTAATCCTTGTTGGCAAGAAGGTGCAAGTTCTGTTCTTGGCGACCTGCACTATGCACTCTTGGCCTGATGTAGTTGGTGCGGCCCGGTATAGCCGGTGTAGTTGTGACTGCGGCAGTCAGAGTGGGCACAAGGAGCTCGTGGATGCGTGGTTCCGTCAAATGACATGGTTAGTGGTGCTCTGAATTTCTGCAACACACACTGACTGAGTTACTAGAACATGTTCCACTAGCAACACAGTTATTAATGTGGTTGCAACAAGATGGATTTCCGGCCCATTTTTCCTTGGTGGCCAGGCTTCCTTTAAATCAAAGTTGTCCAGGTTGATGATTGGTGGTTTGGGGGAGGGGACAGTGACTTAGCCACCACGGTCGCCAGACTTAACTTCCCTTGATTATGTTTTTTTAGGGACGCATTAAAGACACTGTGTATCAACAGTGTTCTACAGCGAGAGATGAAATGAAATATTGAATAAGAGTAGCATGCAGGTCGCTGCCAGCTGCAGAGATACTTCGGGGTACTTAAAGTGCGCGAAGATGGGCACGAATGTGCTTAGAACAACGCTGAAAACATTTCTGAACAAAAACATTAGTTCCAATTAAAAAATAACGCACGTTTGTTTTGTTAAATTACACAAATTGGGTTTATTTTAATCTGTAAGTGTAAGGAAAAATTTATTTCCTCACTAGGACTACAACATTAAGATATTTTACGCACATTATCTCGTCAGCTTTAGGGAGATATTTTATATCATCGAATCGGTGGCATATACCAAAAAAACTTTCCAGACAAAAAATGTTCAGTATTCAACTATACTAATTTTGTACCATCTTCCCATTTGAAATTCTGAAGTTACCTTCATTTCCTCCAGTTTACCGCAGATTCTAGGCAATGTAGGGTTCGCCATTCAATTCGTGCTTTAGGGATTGCCTACAAAGCATTTTACCCGAAAAAGCTTGGACTCACCTTTTTCGAGGAAAGGGCTAGTACGTTAGGTCTGAGACACCTATATACTTATACAGGACGGTCCACCGCCTAATGGGGACACCCCTAAAATTTTCGGAATGGTTGCAGATCATGGAATGCTGTTTTCGCTAAATGAAATTATGTACAGTGGCAAGTAATTTACCGCAATGGGACTATTCGTAACACATGTATGGACATAAATAATTAAACCACATGTGATTTTACCCCTAGAAACATTCATTTATTTCAACGGCATCTGAAAGTATGTGCAAAGAGGAATTCAGTGATAGCATGTGCAATGAAAAGTAAAACAGAAAAACCAAGAAATAATGTGCAAATATGATTAAGTTAAGTGAGCTGGTAGCATAAGGCAGTGGACCTGTACTCACAGCTGTAAGTAAGCAACACATGCCTTTGCTCATCCTGGCGGGATTGCTTACTTATAGCAGTATAGCACTTACCTTTAATGGGACAAGGAGCACGGAATGCTATATTGGACAAAGGAGAGCACCGCAGCAGAGGGAAAATGGGCAATGTGAGTGCAAGTCTGATATCAATACATTACATTTTATTCAGATACCAACGTAATTCAGGAGATTTGTTTCCTAGTCATTAACTGTGCTGAGTAACGAGTGCGCACAGATGCACAATAAAAAAATAACAAACCAATATAAGGAGAAATGCAATCGTGTCCACTTGCATAGTACAAAAGATCACAGTTATGGTTGAAACACTGCACATGAGGTCTTTTCACATAATGTACACTATGTGTTTACCATCGACAGCAATACACATCTGTAAATGCACATGTAGCGAGCGACGTGAGACCTGAAGTGTTTCTGGCATAATGCCTCTGCAAGCTGCCACAAATGCGTTCCTGCATGTCTTCTGGCGTTGTAGGAACCGTGTCGTACACCTTATCTTTCAGTGTTCCCGACAGGAAAAAATCGAGAGGTGTGAGGTCGGGGGAGCGAGCTTGCCATCTTACAACACCACGCCCTAACCACAATTTTGGAAATGTTTCATTTAACACTCGCCTCACCGCCAAAGAAAAATATGCATGACAACCATCATGCTGAAACCACATATGACGTATGTCGAGTGGTATGTCTTCCAGAAGAGTGCCGGTAAGGTATTTCTGAAGAAATGGGCGCATATACAGCCGGTCATTGTCACTTGAATGAAGTATAGCCCTATTGCATAGTCTCCATCAATTCCACACCGCACGTTCACTTTCCACTGTCGCTTGTACTCCACGAGCCGGACCCAATGCTGGTACTCCGTCACCCAGTAGTGCATATTTTGTACATTTACACGCCCATGGTTTATGAAGGTCACTTCGCCGCTAAATAATATGTTTTTCAGAAAATTGTTGTCATCCCTTATAGACATCAGAACAAACCTACAAAACTGAACACGCTGCTGGATATCACCTTCCCGTAATGCTTGATGAAGAGCCACTTGATATGAATGGAATTTCCGTTGGCACAGTATCCATAACACATTTGTTTTACTTATTCTTACGAATCTGGAAAGTTCTCGCATAACGATGTAAGGGTTTGCATCCACACGTGCCAACACATCGTGTTGATGCATCACGCCCATAGCAGTCTTTTGTTGCATTCGTGTTGTGGAATTCCTATCACCTCGTGACAAGAGGCATGTGCAAATTCTTCATATCGTTTGCTGTGAGGTGGGCGTCCTATTAGGACACCTTTCTTCACACATTTGGACGGCTTGCTTGGCATTTCTGCCACACTCATCGTAAAAAGTAGAGCGTCCAGTTTTTCGTCATTCGTGACCTTCATTGCGTACATACAGCAACACACTGCAATACAACTTACCATAACAGATTACAGGCACTGGTGCTGTGCTGCTATTAGGAAGCGGTCCCAACAGGATGAGTCACGGTGCATGTTGCTTGCCTACTGCTGTGCGTACATGTGAACTGCTACATGCTACCAACCTATCTAACTTAATATTATTTGCACATTATTTTTTGGCGATTCTTTGTTACGTTCCATTGCATATGCTATATAACTGAATTCCTCTATGCACATACTTCCAGATGCCGTTCAAATAAATGTATGTGTCCAGGAGAAAAATCATAGGCGCTTTAATTATTTTTGTCTATACACGTGTTATGGATAGTCACTTTGTAGCAAATTACTTGCCCCTGTTCGTAATTTCATTTAGCGTAAACTGCATTTCGTGATCTGCAGCCGTTCAGGAAATTTTAGGGATATCAACATTAGGCGGACCATTCTGCATATATAAATCATATGTTATTCAATTATCGTATTCAAAACACGTATTTACATTGTAGCTGTCTTATATAGAAAAATGTGCATATTAATTTTAGTGCTATCCATGGAATTAATTTATTATTATGTTATTGTTACCACTTTTCGGCATTAGTACACCAATAGCCTGCTGGTATGTCTAGGAGCTTGCTGCAGAGTTGGTAGTGCAGAGACCAAGCGATCATGTGGCCTTCCTGAGACAAGCATTGGTGCGGTTGCAATATTACAGAGACAGACCCCGGCTACTGATACTCGCCCCGCCTCATGTAGGTCAGTGAACAGAGATCATCTCTAGCTCCATCCTAATGTGTTAGTTAAGGGATTTTATTTTATATTATTATTAGTACAGTACCTACATAATACAAATCATTTCCTCGACATTTGACAGTTTATGTACGTGATATGTAAATACACTACTGTTTGCCGAAACTACAAAATCAAGAAAGATCATCATAGTTTCCTGGTTTGTGCTGAAGCACCCTCTTAACTATTCACAGTACAGGATAAATTGTGTTGCACTGGAGATGCCACAAACAGTGAAAATTGACTGTGACTGAAGTGAATGGAATTTTGTGTCATACAGTGCTCTTTAGACTTCTTAAAATGTATTATGAACAACTGACGGGCCTCGTGTGCGGCGCGATTGTTGTGATGCAAGAAGCTGGGTCAGGCTGCCGCACCTATGGAATGATTTGCCATTACAGTGATNGTGCGGCGCGATTGTTGTGATGCAAGAAGCTGGGTCAGGCTGCCGCACCTATGGAATGATTTGCCATTACAGTGATACACACATGTCTTTAGACAGCTGAAGATTGTACATGCTGACAACAGAGAACATGATCTGAAAATCCCTTAACTACATACTCATCGTGGATCACACAGTGAAATATATTATGATCGTACGGAAGTTGAGAACTGTTACTGGTCACACATTGGCCTGTAGTGTCAGACACTGTCTTGTGGAAAGGTAATTTTCTGCTTGCTGCCCATTGTTTGTTGTTTTTACTTCCTTTGACACTCGACCACAGATGCCTCCGACTGTAAACGAGACTAATACATACATGTACATGCATATGGGCTACAGGTTTCTTTTCGGACTATTCTCGCTTCAAATTGTCGAATCATGATTGTAACATTCATGTTCAGCTTCTTGGTGAGTGATGCCTAGAGGTTCTTCTGAACTCAACAATCTGTGTTATGGTTTTAGTACCATGGGATGTCATTCGCGATCCCACATGCTATGAGTTAACATATATTTCACCTAGTAGGATAGTAGCCGTGCCCTCGTATTTTTAACTGTTCAAGTGGTCTTTGGGGAAAGCANAACATATATTTCACCTAGTAGGATAGTAGCCGTGCCCTCGTATTTTTAACTGTTCAAGTGGTCTTTGGGGAAAGCAGGCAACGATTCGTTTTCTTTGGCCTGCACAAGGTAGTTGGAAATTAACCCATTCCATTACATGATTTATGATAAGGTCTCGTGTCCTTATGTAGTATGGCATCACTCACCACATATTTCCACACTGAAACATTCTTGTGCAGCTCTGGAGNGGTCTCGTGTCCTTATGTAGTATGGCATCACTCACCACATATTTCCACACTGAAACATTCTTGTGCAGCTCTGGAGATGTAATAAATTCTACCATGTTCCAAGAGTGATATGCACAGTAATTTTCACAATCATAGCTCCAGTATTATAAAGTGTTGCGGTTTTCACAAAAACAGTAGTGTAATGTGAGGGAAATAGTGGGTGTGGTGTAATTGTTTGTGACATTTCTGCAGATATGGAGAAGATCGCCGAGTGTTTTTGCGAGGTAACTGGAGCATTACCAGTGTCCAGAGCGGACATCAACACATTAAGTGCGCAGGTAACAGAATATACATATAGTTTCTATAAAGCATTGAGCATTAAAAATGTTTTTGAGGTGCCCTATATTTATTATATAATTAATAATTGACTCATATTTCCAGGAGAGTTCATTATTTATTCTTTTTCTGCTGGCTATTATAATTTTTTTTAACGTAAAGTTCAGATTATATTGATTTTATTAAAGTAATTTCCGCACCAATGCATACGAGATACATGAAAGGATTTTGGGACTTCTACTCTCAGGGCGTGATTACCTTCGGCTTATCGAAGAGAAGAAATGTGGTGAAAGAGAAATGACTTACTGGTGATTAGCATAATGCATTATGGGCCCTGGGCACCACTCGAAACCAGATTATCAATTACTCACCCCAAGAAAGTAGCTGGTGGCCTGCACAGTAAATGATTCGAGCATTTTGTAAACTTTCAAAGCTAGTTGCCAATTTTTTTTGTAACACATGTGATATACTGAATGTTTAGAGCAACGATACAAAACTATATGGAGCACATAAAATTAATTACATATCTCCATGCAATACTTGCTTTTCAAAATACATTACATTTATATATTTCACAGTTGGATGCTGTATTGTTTTTCGTATCTTCTTGTAGTGTTAAAAGGATACCCTTGGCAACTAGTTTCCAANTTCACAGTTGGATGCTGTATTGTTTTTCGTATCTTCTTGTAGTGTTAAAAGGATACCCTTGGCAACTAGTTTCCAATTAATGTTTTTTAAAATCCTTTTTTGTGCTCATCCGCGAGTCCAATTACTGGGATGTGAAATGCAGCGCATATTTGGAGACGCTGGTAAAAAGGAGAGGCAACATTATACGTNTGAGTCCAATTACTGGGATGTGAAATGCAGCGCATATTTGGAGACGCTGGTAAAAAGGAGAGGCAACATTATACGTTTCTGTTTTATACTTTCAGACAGCTCTGCTTATTTAATTATACATTATTAGCTGTGTTATACTGTGAACATGTTCATGTAAAACTATTATAAATGCGATTCAATTTTTATATTTGTAATGAAAAGTGACAATGTAGAGCAGTGGAGAAACTACAATATCTGGTGTCGTTGTTGCGAGGATGACAGAACGACGAGGAGGAAGCGACATCACCAGAAACATTTCCACGTCGATGTTACGAAGTCCTGAGGACAAGTCCTTTCTTAGAAAAAGGGTGGATACTTGTAGGTAAGTTGTGTAGTTAAAAGTCTAAGCTTTGTGTTTCACAGTTATGCACAACACTGAAACACAACTGCGTCTAATTTTACTGAGCTCTGAACGTGGAGCGGAGCCAAGAATTTTTTTGTGGGGCAGGAAGATGGAGGGGGGGCATATATTCACTTATCCTTTATCTGGCTCTTCCTAGCAGATTCATAATGCACTGTTCCAGCAATTCTTTTTGTAATGCGTATATTTTGACTCCACATAGTTATAAAAATCTGTCAACATATATTTAATAATTTAAGAGTTAGGAAGGAGGTATACAATGTGCCACAAAATCAACCATGTAGCCTCATCTTACCATTTAAGTTTCAAAAATTTACGTTAACTGGCCAGTTGACATTGGCTAAACGCATTGTAAATTAGCAAGAGAATAGTTAGGTCTCCTGTTGGCGTATTACAGTCCGCTCGCTATGTCTTTGTCCCTACTCGCCCTATTATCAAACCGTGCAGGGACAAAGAGCAGGTGAGCAGACTGTATTAAGTGTTTTTTATTTACTTTTTTTGTGGTAGGAGAAGCTCCCCCCCC
>NQII01001176.1:360394-456178 GCA_002778355.1 Clitarchus hookeri | reverse complement strand
CAGGGTGTATTTTTTATCGTATTTGAGTTTTTTAAATATAAGTAAAAGTTAATCTCAATGGGGATTCAAATATCGTCTCTTAATATAGTCTTTATCTACACGCAAAAGCATAAAATGCAACAAATATTTTTTTGAGCATTTATTTTAAGGTTATATTTTTGCTATTTGTTTGTAAATTTCTTCTTCTTTTCTAGAAGAAAATGTCGGGAAATGACCTAAGTATGAAGAGTTATGATTGGCTGGCAGCAACTTGCAGTCGAGCAGTCGGTAGTCCGAGATCAAGTTCACGGACCTGTGACAGCTCGACTGCTGGCAGCCAACTGCACGACTTCCCATCTGACTGTCGACTGCTCATTCTGGAAGGGGATTTAGTGGTGGTGTAGTGGTTAGACAACTGCCTACCACCTAGGCGAACCGGGTTCGGCTCCCAGCGATGTCGCTCCCGGATTTTCGCATGTGGGAATCGTGCCGGACGATGCCGCTCGTCGGCGGGTTTTCTCGGGTATCTCCCTTTCCTCCCAACCTTTCATTACAGCGCTGCTCCATTCTCAACGTTTCGCCCTCATCGCTCTCAAGATCTTGATGTTAAGAGCTGTCCAAATCTCTTCACTACTCACTCACTCCATTCTGGAAGGGACCTTATCGCTGTACCTGCCGGACATTGCAAGATCGTCCTGTTGTGCATGCTTTCCATTCCAACTCATGTTGATGTATTAGTAGCGCCTCTTTGAAGTGAAGCATGCCTCGGAGGCGAGTTCGACAGTACTTTGGGCAGGTGAACGCGTTCAAGGAGGGTCGCATCTTATGGCTGCAGTAAGTGGCATGATCACTCGGCTGTATTGTGCGCCATACTGGTCGTGAGCCAGTGGGTAGAGGAAGGCACGCACACATGGCACGTGAGAATCGGGAGACCACCACGAACCACGCATGGGGAGAACCGAAGTCTTGTCCGTCAGGCGTGGAGTGCTCCAACCACCACAACTGTGGACATTCAGCGAGCGATTATGCCTATCCTCTACCATCCTGCGAGTGCCGGTGCTGTTGACAAGCGGCTGCACGACACAGAACTACATGCACACAGGACGTTATACTCCATTCACGGCTACCTGCAACTTTCCTGAAGCCCTGCTGAAGTTCCACCTCCAGGATAGTCCTCGGCTTTATGCAAATGAAGATTATCCGAGTCTAGGCAATTACACCACAGGGACAACGCACCGCGTTCGTGCGCACTCAGTTTAATAATATTTTGCAAAATAACAATTTTTTACACAGTTTGACCAACACACCTATTTTCTGAATGTTTTAATTCATATTAATTATAAATAATAAATTAAATATTATAATTTATAAATAAAATATGAACAACATTTCATTTTAACCAAAAATAAGGCACGTTAATGTTAACACAAGTACAAAAATCTCGTGATACTTAACATAATTAGAAAACAACCGAACACGTCATGCATTGTGTGATTTTTAAAAGGCTTGATTCAAAAAGTGTGATGAAACTGCGAATAGACTATACGACTACTGCCCTTCACACCATATCAACGTCACCACAGACTGCAATGATGTTGTGACCTACCATCACGAAGCCGTGCAGAATGGCAGTGGGTAATCTTCAGCTGTTGGCTTGGTGGCGATGAAAAACGCGTCCTTATTTTGAAGGCAACGTGGACAGCGCCAAGATGAACGATTCGTTGTCACACGTCACGCGTCCAGATGGCCTGGTGTCCTGGTGGAGGGTGCAATTTCGTATGATGCCCGATCACCGTTGGTCTTCACCACGGGGAATTTTTGACAGTCCAGTGATACGTTCATGGTGTCCTGCAACCGCTGGCCTGCAGTTCGTGAAAGGCCACTCCAGTGCTCTATTCCAACAGGAAGATGCTCGTCCTAATACCGCTGTCGTCTCAAAAGGGTGCCTTGAAGCCATGAATACTCAGTTATGGCCAGCCACATCGCCAGACCTTTCCACAATTGAAAATTTTTGGGACGCTATTGGCCGCTCTATCGCGATGTATTATCGCAGGGCATCGTTAGCGACCTCTACAACTNGATACGTTCATGGTGTCCTGCAACCGCTGGCCTGCAGTTCGTGAAAGGCCACTCCAGTGCTCTATTCCAACAGGAAAATGCTCGTCCTAATACCGCTGTCGTCTCAAAAGCGTGCCTTGAAGCCATGAATACTCAGTTATGGCCAGCCACATCGCCAGACCTTTCCACAATAGAAAATTTTTGGGACGCTATTGGCCGCTCTATCGCGATGTATTATCGCAGGGCATCGTTAGCGACCTCTACAACTNTGAAAATTTTTGGGACGCTATTGGCCGCTCTATCGCGATGTATTATCGCAGGGCATCGTTAGCGACCTCTACAACTCCATGCCGCGACGTCTGGCGTAATGTTTTCGCGAAAATGGCGGCCCGATGTCACACAGAGTGACATATGCGTAGCACAATATCTATTACTCAAACCAGTTTCAATTTGCAATTTTTTTTTCCTTGGTTAAGTTGGCCTTCTTTCTAAATAGCATTTCAATCTGACACTTCCTTGTGGGTGCAACTATTTTTTTACGATGAATGTAGATTCGTTCACGATTCTGAGAAGGCGAAGGGAATTTGTTCCTGCAAAATCTTAGTGTCCTGATATAGACGGGTTGAGTTGCAGACTATTTGCTCAGTGGGAGAAAATGCCACGAAAATTGTTACAAATATGTAAATATGTAGTACTCTTCCCAGCGTGGCCTATAGAAAATTGTTATTGGAGCAAAGTAAAGGAATGGGGAATAATAAATCATGGATATTCAGAAAAGGCAATGACATAGTATTATTTCATTTTCTGGTAGTACTATGCATTAAAATATCTACCTAGTATGAAAATGTTGCATGTGTTTAGTTATATATTGTATTTATGCAAATAAACTTGTAAAGATTTTCCAAAACCCGTGTCCTCATAAAACAGAGCAATTATTCGATTAGTACAAATGTTTTTGAAAGCATAAATTTGCATGGTTCACNACCCGTGTCCTCATAAAACAGAGCAATTATTCGATTAGTACAAATGTTTTTGAAAGCATAAATTTGCATGGTTCACCTGAATTTACGTTCTCACAAGTTTTATGTCCAAATAAATGTAAATTGTAGTTGTAAAAATGTATTTTTGTTAGTTTTTCACCAACAATGCACTGATAACTACTACTTCATTCATGGGAAACATTTCTAACAAAGCAAACCCAAAAACTTATAAAACTAAACGGACAACATGTAACCCACGTTTAAAACTATTTTTAATGCTTAATATGAAAATTGATTGGAACCATACGAAATCTTAAACTACTATTATGCTATAAGTCATATTAAGATTACATTTAAGGGAGTTCTAAAACAGGCTAGTATGTTTCGAATGGTATTTGTGCAGCCAACCAAAACTTCGATAGCGAAATATAATAACATACTGAATTTCAAGGTAGTATAAAAATAAAATATATTAACCTTAAGTTACCTCCTGATCTGCTCCAAGGAGTAGCATGCGTTGGCCACAGTTATTAAACGAATCTTCAATAGAAAACGGGCCCGCGGTGGTTGAGCGGTTAGACAGCTCNGCATGCGTTGGCCACAGTTATTAAACGAATCTTCAATAGAAAACGGGCCCGCGGTGGTTGAGCGGTTAGACAGCTCGCCTCCCACCAAGGCGAACCTGGTTCAATCCCCAGCCGGGACACTCCTGGATTATCGCAAGTGAGAATCGTTCCGCACGATGCCGCTGGTCGGCGGGTTTTCTCGGGAATCTCCCGTTTCCCNGGTTCAATCCCCAGCCGGGACACTCCTGGATTATCGCAAGTGAGAATCGTTCCGCACGATGCCGCTGGTCGGCGGGTTTTCTCGGGAATCTCCCGTTTCCCCCGCCCTTGCATTCCGGCGTTGCTCCATTCTTACCTGATTTCACCCTCAACGGTGCTCAAGGCCTCGTTGTTAAGAGCCACCCAAATCTCTCAACTGAACTAATTCAGCCGAAAACAACAAAACTATGTTCGAGGATCTTAAATATTTTACTTTATAAGGGGCATGGCACATACTACTCGTTAGTCGTTACATCATTCTTTGTAATAACCTGCGGCATCAAAAACACGATAGTTAATTATTACAGCACTTACAGAATAGAATTATATTTTTTAACCTTAAAAGCGACGCAATAATGAAAATCGTACATGTCTCAAGACTAAACACGCGTGATCTTAGGTACCACTTTAACAGTGGCGTGTGGTGAACTGTTGCAAGGTAAGCTGTCGTCAGCTCTGTGCTGCACTTGGTTGCTCGCTAGTTCACACTTCCACCACTACAGCGTAGCTGGGCGGATGGCGCACAGGACGCGTGTAATGGGTCCCTTGCTGCTCGCTCGTGAGTGGTTGGAATGCACTCAGTTTCCCCAGGCCGCAAAGTGGTTACCGACTCCTGCTGCGTGCACCGAGAATGTACAGTAGTGAGCAAGCACCAGCTTACCTGGCAACACTTCACCACACGTNATCTTAGGTACCACTTTAACAGTGGCGTGTGGTGAACTGTTGCAAGGTAAGCTGTCGTCAGCTCTGTGCTGCACTTTGTTGCTTGCTAGTTCACACTTCCACCACTACAGCGTAGCTGGGCGGATGGCGCACAGGACGCGTGTAATGGGTCCCTTGCTGCTCGCTCGTGAGTGGTTGGAATGCACTCAGTTTCCCCAGGCCGCAAAGTGGTTACTGACTCCTGCTGCGTGCACCGAGAATGTACAGTAGTGAGCAAGCACCAGCTTGCCTGGCAACACTTCACCACACGTCACTGCGCTTCAAGTATACTGGAGTGTATACTAGAATGTAGTGGAAGAGACGGCTTCCGTATTCGTATATCGGGCTGTCTTCTCCTTCTGATTTGCAGTAGATACGCCCAATAGTTTTAATTAAATACGTGTAGTCTAACATAGTTTTAACGAAATTATATTTTTTTATTAATTATCAGTTATTTTATGTGAAGAGTTAATGCAAATAAAATCACATAGGTATAAATTTAAGAAAAAATGCTTATAAGAGTTAAAGTGAAAAATTAACCATTGTAAGATTATTTACCTAACCCTACTTTACATAAGATGTCATCTTGAATTAAGAAAAACACTTTAACATTAAACTATTTTTATTTTTTAATAAAAGTTATCGGTTTGATGATAAATTGATAATGATGTGGTAATTAAAACCAAATCTTGTTGGGTTCCACAATACTCTCCGTAGAGTCTCAATGTGAATATATATATTTTTTTATTTATTTATATGTATATATATGTATATATATATAAGTTGGTCGGTTTTAAAAATACGAAGTAATGCATAATTTATCGAGAACCATAATTTAGTCTGGTTTTTCTATTTTATATTTTCTCATTTTGTAATTGTTACATTTTTAATTAACAAAAATGCTGGAATGATTACTAAAACATTCAGATATTGACGTCACTGTGGTTTTTTTTAACAGATTTCCCGAAAACATACGAAGAAGCTATCATGTTGCAACGAGCTGGTGTTTATCCTACTCATGTTATACAACTAGTTCCATCAATATTAAGCAGTAAGTCGTTTCACTGCACTCTTCTTGTGCCAAAAGTATTATAACAATATTGAATCGTAAATGCTATGATCTTACAATAAAGGTAAAACAATACGAATTATAAGTATTGATTGTGTGTGGTTTTGTGACTAACAGAAACTGAAAACTTGACCTCAGAGACAGCAATGAGTCAGTCGAGGGCAAAGACCGTTCATGGAATAAAGGACTACCGGCGCAAAATCCTACCCCTGCGAGAAGCTTATAAACATGTGATTCAGGTAACATGTAACTCTATATTCGTGTCAGTAATTGCAAAATAAGTTTAGCATGCAATATTTTAAAATGTTGGATTTTTTGGGGATTGGAAAGGGCTTATTAACGCCCCTCGGTGTTATGTCTGAAGGCTTATCAGGGGACGGCTAACAAACTAACTTATGACCTAACTGAACCGTACACCCATGCATTACCTAGGATTCAAACCCAGGATCTCTCGCACCGCATACCGGTGGCGCAACAGCAGACTGTGCTACGAGAGATCGGCTAAAATGTTGAAACTTTTTTTAAATAATAACACAAAATCAAACAATTACACTTTTTATGGGTGGCAACCAACGGCATTTTAAGCAGAATTGATGCCAAACTCGTCACTTTACCAGTGGCAGAATACAAAACGGCTGCGTCCGCTGTGTTTCGTTTACGCGAAACCTGGATTGATCCGTTCGGGAATCGAGCTAGGTTTGCCATGGGGAGAGGCAATCCAATTTCTTACAATTTTTTATGTGAATGACAACTGTGTGCATCTAATATCGCTCGTGTCAAACGATGCCGCTGGTCGACGGGGTTGCTCGGGGGTCTCCCGTTTCCCTCGCCCTTGCATTCCGGTGCTGCAGTTCGACCCCACAGGCACTCTGCATATATCTCTACTTTTCCTATATATCTGAATGAACTTCCATCGATTAAACGTGTGGCAGACTGACTTTATTATTCTGGCAATTTCCCCAACATTGACTTGCGAATTCTCTATAAAGTTTTTAAAAGCACGTATTCAAACAGATCAAGGATAATTGTTTACATTTAGAAATTTCTTTGAACTTCGCATTTTTTAATTTTTTTAATTATTTAGCGTAATTTTAAAATACTTAAATTGACGTAGTATGAAGCAAATCGCACATGTTTTACGGTATGCGGAGAAAACTGGTCATTATTGAACATGGATGTATAATACGCCTGGGGGAATACGCAGCTTCACATCACCACATTCAGTGAAAGTTATTGTGTGTTAGTTCCAAAGACTCGTAAATCTTCAGAGCTATTATCGGCTCTCAAGATATCGCTGTTAAGAGCCGCCCAAATCTCTTCACGCACTCATTCAGAGCGATCACCCCAACAGAAGAGGCTAAGATTTAATATAGCAAACAATATAATAAAAAATTAGATGAATTTCTGAAGGATGTGATACAGTCATTAGAGCGAGAAAACTGCGAACTTGTTTTAAGTTATATATATATAAATATTTAAGAGGGGGAGAGAGGAGAAGAGGGAGAGACACACACACACGTATATACTGTAGGTATATGCCTGATAGCACAAAAATAAGCTGAAACCACATAAGTGTGCATGTAATATGAACGTTTTATTCAAAACACATAACAAAAGTACAAGCAAAAATTAGTACCATTTTAAAGCTTGTGAGTTCAACTGTAAAACAACAATATTTCTTCTGTCACATCACTTTCAACTGAAATACTCACTATTAAAAGGGAGAGTTCAAAAGCTACTGAAAAATAGTAAAATGTAATTAAAAAGAAAAATAGAGATTACAAAAACGAGAAAAAATATACTTTACGTGGAGTTCGTGTATCAGTAATATGCATTACTCCACCTCCCCCGGACAACAGTGCACAAGGCACACTCGCGTCAAGCGTGTGCATTAATAGTTTTCCTCTTTATAGCCTGTTCACGGTAAAGTGAGCAATTTTGGAATCCCTTTCAATTGGAATAATAGTGAATAAATATACTTAATTTTAGCTTTAGACGTTAACTTCCAAGTGCGGTGGAATATACACACTGTGTTTATTACTTACGTGGTTACGTGGTTAATGGAATAAATATGGCTGAAAGGAAAAACTAACTAGGGTTTCAAAAGTGCTCACCTTACCTTGAACAGCCTATAGATGTGATATCGCCAACGGATATTGTGAGATTGTCAAAATAGAGCAATAAAACTTTGCTGAGCGCTGCTGTTTTATAAGATATCAGTAACTTATACCAGATTTTACTTCAAATGTATTAAAATACGAGATTTTGGTTTAAGTCTATTTATTTTCTTTTTTTTTTTTTCTTTTGCTCGGCAGTATGTTATCTAATGCGACTTAATTTATGGTGATAACATTGCACTTAATATTCACGAGCACAAGAATTTCAGACATGTAAATAATACACGTATACAGAATGAGGGGGGAAAAAAGGTATGTTTTATTACATACGGTCACATTTAAAGGTACAAAATGTAACGGGAACTATCACAGACAAAAGACGACGAATGTGAGCAAAATTGCGCCTGGCAGTGGTTATGCTTGTAGTATCGTGAATTTAGAGTAAAATACAAATCTGTAGTAACCTTGGAATGGAGTTAACTCGGAGTGGAGTGAAGAACCCCAACTGAATCTTAACCTACCCTTGCGATACTGTACATCTGGCAAGCGCACTCTGTAACATTGCAGTTTTTAGGGGTAGTGTTTAACGTTGGTCATTTTTATTTTAACTATATATGATTACAGAGTACTTACTTATGTTGTCACTTTCTTCAATATCATTTCCAAATCACGTTTTATTATATGGGTTAAGTTATATGGGTTAATAGTTTATTGACAGAGATCATGTGCAGGGAATTTTCATTTGTTTATGGACACTATTTAGTTTTAATATTTCTTTTGTAATATTTCATTTATTTCCTAGAGGTTGGTCAGCATTAAATGTTTATTAAACAAAAAATACTAAATAAAATTATCATGATTGTATCTCGTCTCGCCATTGCTGATTGGCAGAGAGACAGGAGAAAACAGGAGACAACGTAAGTAAAGCAGAAGTAAAATAAAACTAATTTTGTCCTACAGAATAATTTTCACCACCTCCAATTATGGACGTGATTAGTATAAAAAGAATATTCTAATGATTTAATAAATAAAATAATTGCTACAATATGTTTTAAAGGATGGAGAAATAATAATCAAATAATAAGAAATATTAATTGTATTGTATTTGGGAAGAATTGAATTGATAACTAAGCTAATTTTGTTGGAAGAATAACTAACATAATAAAAAGTATTTGAGAAGATGAAAATGACGACGTATTAAATGATTTGAGATATTTAACTGGCATTTAGTTTGAAATATTAAAACGCGCGCCCAAAGTGATAATTGTACATTTGTGATTTGTCTGAAATATAACAACTCAACGTAATGTTCAAGTCCCAGTACCCAATGAAACTCGTATAAGTAATGAACGTATAGGTATAAAAATGAACGCACTGCAGGTTCTTGATCATTGTGCAGGCCCTACATGTGATGGAAGCATCCTCAACGTGTACAAGTTTACGAAGTTACAATATTTTATCTCGTGTCGTGTGCATTAAGACTTTGGCCTATATGACTGTGGTAGAAAAGCAGATTAGTAAGCAATTAACTGTATATTTTTAAACCTTTTAGTTGGAAAGAAAATTTATGTTTTTAATATTTCCAAACGATGCTGTTTACTTAATAAATTAGAACGTTGTCAAAATCAAGTCAATTTCTAGTCGCGTGCGCTTGGTTGAACACAAAGACAATGATAATCACTGTTCGTGAACTACAGTTACTGTGTTGGGCTGTACGCAGTGTACACTAGGCAATTGCTGCGTGGCGTGAGTGAGTGAAGAGATTTGGGCAGCTCTTCACAGCGAGGGCGATAGAGGTGAGTATGGAGCAGCGCCGGAATGAAAGGGCGGGGGGAACGGTAGATCCTCGAGAAAATCCGCCGACCAGTGGCATCGTCCGGCACGGATACCTCATGCGTGTTCCAATTCGTCTGCATTAGCACCGAGTCAACGCCCTTTTTGAGCAGGGTGTTGATAGAGTTCAGTGCGAGATGCAGTGGTTCTCCATTTATTTATTCAGTCATTACTTTGATCCCACGCAGAACCTAGAGACGCTTGGGTATATAATTTGTAAAATGTTTACAAGTTACTATTATACAACAGCAGAGGCCATAATAATCAAAAAAGATAAAACATTCAAAATAAAAAAAATGGATGTTACAAAAAACTTATACAATTAATTAAAACAAATTGAATTAAAATTGAACTATAACTTATCTTACTTCTAACATTTAAAATCAGCTTTAATTTCCTGTATATCATAGAAACACTGTTTTTCAAATAATTTGTGCACATTCTAGATATTTAATTTTTCTGCTATGTATTCCGGTAGCATATTAAATGTTCCAAATGTTGTTTGCACTGAAAAGTGCGCACTGGGTGTAAATTTTGCATAGTGTTTCTAGAGTCAGTGCGGTATTATGGTGAACATTTGGCCGAAAGACCGACTCTTGTTTCGGGAAATCACCCGAATCTTGCACTTTTATAGTTTTCAGGGCACACTGAGTGCGCACCCGGTGCAGTCAATTGGAAAACTCCAGCTGTGTTCGAGTTCCGTGCAATGTGCCCTTGGTCACTCGCCCTTGTTCCCTTCATGAGAAATTTCCGTTCGTGAATTTGTACGCCTGTGTTCGTTTCCACTCCGAGTTTTATTCTAATTTTACTCTACGCGAGTTACGTTTGTCTTTGCGTGAACAATTCGCGGTCATGCAAAGTTGTAAACACTAGCAAATGAAATATCCCAAACAGATGGGCAACGTAAAATGATCTAGGGCTCGAGAAGGGCAAGTGACTCGTGCCCTTTGCTGAAGGGGACGTTCTAGGGTGCGTCTGTCCACGAATTCGGACAGAGACAAAGTGACATCACATCCGGGACGCACTTTTCGAGGGCACGAAGCTAGGCGAGGGTACTTGGCTGGTGAACTCGAACACGGCCTCCACACAAACCACGTTTTTAAGGGCGCCGCCTACTTGGAGGTTTCAAATCGTGATTGGGGCTGAGAAGCAAGCGGGTGGTAAGGACGACACTGACACGAGTACCTAGTGATCCATCGCCCCTACGCGCAAAGCACTGGACTGGCGTGCAGTGTTTCCATCGCGTTGCGCCCACCTAAGGGACTTTAAGCGGTGACACTATCCGTTAATTGCTGGAAAGTTTAAAGTAAAGTTCATTGCATGTCCCTATAATAGTTTCGCATATTTCCGACCAGTATATTATGAGATACAGCAGTGTGAATAAGACGTTTTTAGCCATGTAGGAGGGCTTGGAAAAAAAACATTTTATAATGTGCATGATGTATCGAGAGTATTATACGTACCTCGTCAGAAGTGTGTTTTCATTTTGTGCATCGGTATAATGGGAACACGTTTAGTGGTTTCGTAAAAAAAAAAATGCGGATTTCAAATATTCTGCTACGCAATTCAAGTGCTAGGTAGGCGGCCTTTAATTCATTGTTCTTTGTGACATAATTTCAGCTTCATAGGTATTATTGAAAATGCTCGATTACAGAAAATTTACAATTTACTAGTTGTTTAATACTAATGTATTCTAATTTTCACTGTGTATTATTTCCTGCTTGCAAAAAAGACAGACATTTATTGATAAAATAAAGACATGTTCCTGACTTTATACAATAAAAAGTAAGCACAAAAATATTTAAAAACTCGCAAAATATTAATTTTCTTTAATCGTAGATTGTCAGTTAATATCCTGTATCAGAAATTATGACGCGAAGATTTTCTGCAAAAGAGGTGAGGCAGGGTTTTAACGTCTTTTTTTTACGTGAAGCCATTGTGGCTGAGCGGTTAGACTGCTCGCCTCCCACCAAGGCGAACCGGGTTCAATCCCCGGCCGGTTCACTCCGGATTTTCGCAAGTGAAAATCGTGCTGGACGATGCCGCTGGCTGGTGGCTTTTCTCGGGGATCTCCCGTTTCAGCCGCCCCTTAGTTTCGGCGCTGCTCCATACTCACATCACTTCACCCTCATCGGATCTCGACACCTCGCTGTTAAGAGCCACCCAGATCTCTTCACCCACTCTTTCTTACGTGCACGAAACTGATCGCGAAGTGAAGCCGGTGGTTAGAAGCAACGTGTGTGAATGCTGCACTTTGTACGTGCCCGCAGGAGATGGACGTGCAGGGCATGACGCTGGAGCAAGTGTGCGAGCAGGTAGCGCTGCAAGTACGCTTGTCGGCGGCGAAGGGCGCGCCCTTCCTCCCTCGGCTCTTGCTGCTCGGCCTCCGCGGCTCGGGCAAGAGGAGCCTGGCGAGGATGCTCAGCCAGCGCTTCAACGTCGTGCACGGTACATGCGACGAGACTTCCCGTCAACGCACTTATTTATTTATTTTTTTTAACTAACTACTCTGAAACTGAGCCCGCGGTAGGGACGGGAGTTAAGTGCGTCTCATGGCTAAGCCCCATACGCCTACAAGGAAGTGAGTATCATGCAAGGAGACATGCATCACGGCAAAGAGGGAGTGGGCTGCCATGGCCAGATTGTGGCCATGACAACTTCCCTAAGTGTACTTATAGCTAAACTATAGTTAGAAGAGAAAAGGAAAAACCGGCATAGTCACCGTAAAAACCCTTTTGGCGGTAAAGAATTAAAAATTGTTTCATGCATTATCACGTTTAACAGAAAATGCTACAGGAGACAGAGGATAGGAATCATGCTCTTTATTATGATAGGAAAAAGTGCTAGTANACGCACGCCTCTGCAGGAACTCTAGACGTCGTCCACGAGGGCGATAGAAGCGAAGTCGTGCCCGGGGAGACTGCTGTGGAACATGATTCTCCAGTGTTTAACCACGCGCGCGCACCGCTTGGCCGAAGAAAGTCGTTGGGCAGAATGTTCGGCAGAGAGTCTGTCTGTACAAACACCTGAGGGTCAAGTTAATAGCATTTCAGGAAGACGAGGGAAATCAATGCCAAAGGCCTATTCGTTCAAATCACTGATCTGCCTATGCATGTACTTCTGAAGGCCTGTACTGCCAAACACATGTCTGTGGTTTTCGAGGGAAATTTCTTTCCAAACGATTGTTCGGCCGAATATGTGCTATCCCAAACGCTGGAGAGCGTGGTTAGTGCGATTTTAGGAAGGCGAAAGAAACGTTTTGTCAAACGCCTGTTTGGGCAAACTAATTTTCTGCCGAGCGCCTGATATGCAAAATGCCTGCTTTGCCAAATTACTTTTCGGCCAAACGGCGGAGGGTGCGTTCTGTACTTGTATCGTTATCACAGACAATGAGCTTTGTGTTCCGTTATAGTATCTTATATGAACCATTCATAACCAGGAACAGTAGCATGGTTTACGAATCATGTGCCTACAAGGAAGATCATTGCGCACTGAGCCTTTCAGTGTACATTACTGGCCAAAAATAACCTTCCTGTAAGTTACGTACACAGTTGTGTACACTTGGTCGGAATCAGTTAAGTTAATTCTCACGTGTAGTTATGTGTCTTATTTTAATGTTTAAAAAATTACACATTGAAAATATGCAATGAACATAATTATGTGTCAAAGCTTCGTCATTAAATTTTCGTTTATTTTGTCTGTAATATGCTTTTGTGCAGGTATTTGGGGGGAATTAGTGTCCTTTCACAGCTCAGTAAATTTGGTTCCTAAGTTCCTAAATATTGTGAGTACGTACTATATTGGTCGTGTGATCGATCCAGCGCCTAAATGGCGATTTCAGACACGGCTTTAAGATCCTTGCATCCACAAAATGTTTATTATCTTGGGGTAGAAAAGCTATAGTATGTTTTTAAAAAAAGTAGTTTTAGATTTAATGTCGTAAGGTCATAAATAAAAAGGATAAAGGGCGACGGGATCCTCCGGTGCCCTTGGTTCTCCTCACCACTTGTGTACCAACTCAGCATTCACAAATTATGGGTGATGCCGGGGGCTCGAGTTAACCCAGTTCGGTCTTTTCGGATGTTGAAAGAATCAAAACCAATAAGTATGAAACGCTAGTTCATTAGTGTAAAAATCTAACATCCCATAACCTTCCCACCTTTTATTCAGGATCAGTTTAAATTCATAGTAGAAGACTGGTGTCGACCGAGGCTCAGTGCTATTGTTTCGCGTATGGTGACTATTGCGATTACTGGGGAACAATCACATGCATTCAAAGAATATACAAACTTCTCAACAAAATAATGGAACAATTCTATGTAGAAGATTGCGAGACTTTACTTGCCCCATTTGCCAAGTCATCAGATTCACGTACTGTACTATCGGACCTCACGTAACAGAGTTGTCGAGTGGTATATATACTTCGCGTTCGTATCCCAGCAGCCCATCTATTCACAGGATTATCCTGAACTCCAAGTAGGAACTTTGTGAAATAGTTGGTCATGGAAAATAAGATTGAAAACATAATACAACCTACGGCTTAACGTGATTATTAGGTAAGGGAGAGACACGTCCTTGCTAATTAGGAATTAAAATTAGTCATTTGCAAAATGTCTGACACTATGTGCAATGAAACAACAAATTCTAGAATAGCACTGGCATGATGTGTGTTCTTCAACATACAATCATTTGGGGTAACTTTGTACCAATTAAGGGTACATTTTACCAATTATTTTTGTTTATAACAAAGAATGTACAGTCGCCAGCTTAATGCACACTTCACTGCTAACTATTTTATATGCAAGGAACATGGTCTTGAGAAAGGATTCATCAAGATTGCATTTAAATTAAATTAGGCAGGTGGTACAAAGTTGCCCTGATAAAAAAAATTACCTCAAGTGACTGTACGCATATTTATTGCGTCATAACAATCCATAAATACATTTTATTGGTGAGTAATGTGCACCCCGTAATTTACAAATTGCGGGCGATGTTATCACCCATCAAAGGATCATAGAAGGCAGATATCAAATCAGGCTTAACACTATTCACGAATTTGTTCCTTCATTTCGTGTAGTTTTTGATATTTTGCAAACAAGTAATTTTAATTCCCAATTTTCCACTCTCCCATAATAGTAACGTTAGATAATATATTGTTTTATATTTTCTAGCTCATTTTACAACAAAACAGTCTCTAGTGTAGAAAATGTACAAAGAGTCAAGCAATGTGAACGATAGACATCGCAGTGGTCGTCCTCCTGTTTCATGAAACGCTACGGTCGGTACCTCGCAATGTTGGCTCGCATGCCACAAACGTCAACAGCCAAGTCTGTTAGAAATTACTTGATCTGAGTTACAGTTGTTCCTGTCTCCGGTCAAACTGTACGACGAAGACTAAACTCTGCTCCTCAGTCCTGCTAGAAAATTTTCACTGCGCCAAGAGCACCGAGCTCATTGAAAGAACTGGGTCCTTGCTCATTAACACTGTACCATTGCGGAATTATGAATTTGATGTGTAGTGATGATACCATTAGTGGTTTTAATCCTGAAATCAGATGTATGTGAGAATGAAATATGTATGGATAAAACCAACATACGTGTGACCATGTTCAGGAAGTTCATATTCTTGAGAGTGGAAGGGTCATGTTTTGAGATGAAAAAATTGTGAGATGGTGGACACCTCTCATCTCTATCCATGGCACTCTTACAGATATCCGATATGTTGAGAGATAAAAGATGCAATTGTTTAGGAGACCACTTAGTCTATCATATGACAATGCAGGGTCTCTCCGTACTACAGCAGCATGTCAGCATCTTCAAGGATGCATCAGCAGAATGGACTGACCTGCAGCATCCCTAGACATGAGTGTAATCGAACATACATGGGTCACGCCGAAAATGATATCTTAACAACCACCATGTTATCATTGAATACTGAGACTGTTTACTATAAAATAAGATCAACTACCTGGCTGAAACACAGTATCCCTCACAAAGTGTAATTTGCCACCATTTTGCAGGGGGGAACATGTCCGTTACTACCAAATAATAATCACAGTTTATATAACTTTAAAAGAATGAATTTTTCAGCGATCGGTACAGTAGAGTAAACGACTTGTTTCTGTTTTTGTATAATTAGTTTAAATGTGAAATTGTTTACACAGCTATTATTATGTTCACTACTATTCTATAAATACGAACGAGTGGAATTTAAGGCAACGATCTATTAAAAACATACGGCAATCCAAACTTTTGTTGAGGTGTTTATTTTTAGTATCTTCTTCAAATAATCTCGTAAAGTAATGACTAGCAATCTCGTGAGAAAATATTCTTATTGCTCTTTAGGTGATATCAGTCCTGCCCAAATAGGCCTACTGTACAGAAAGCTTTGCACGAATGTGCCATAATAGAAATATTTTTGTAATCTGTGACGTACCAGCAAATAAAAATCAGTTAACTTAGTATGCAGTATTATTTTACTATTGGATATAGTTTACCAACCATTTTATGACAGTATCAGAAAAGAAAACAGCTGGTACTATTGTCATTTCGCATATGGTTGGTCATTTGCAGTTAACCGCATTAGATCTAATAATTGTTGTGCCTGAATACAAGGTGAAAAAATTTCAAATATAAGCAAGTGTGCCTTCACAGAAACATTCACCAAATGTTTACGTATGTTACAGTGAATTTTGACGAAGTAGTGCGGCGAGCTCTTCAGGACCAGCCGGCGCTAAAGGACCAAACAGGAGATGGGAAGAAAACCAATAACAACATAATCAATGCAATTATTGAGGTTAATACATGTTCATGTCTGGAAAACTGATTTTGCAAAATTCCAGATTACTCTATGGTTTACCGTTTTTGTTATTACCTTCAGTAAGTTTTTCTTCATCACTGTACCAAAGAGTGCTACCTTTCAGCTAAATATACACATTAAAATATGTGCTTCAATGTTAAAATTCTCTTGAACAAAAAAATTTGGACTTCACACCACCACTTACTAATAGTGAATCAGGCACGAACATCTGGCATTTCCATGAACCACTACATATGGCATATCGTAGAAAGTCATTTGAGCCTGGTATTAGGTATTAGGTGAATTCTTCATTTGAGGAACATGGTATTATAAGTTAGCGGTTAGTTTACCAGAACAATTTTAATGATAGCTTGCAGACAAACAAAGGAAACAATTATACAAATGAGGTGAAGAGTTTGTATAAAAGATAATGGTGAGGGAGCAAGAAAATGTACAGGGTGAAAAAAAAGCACTCTACCTAAAGGTTAAAATACAACTGAATTATTACTGAGAAATTTGAGGTGTAGTTCGACTGATAAGTTTTCATATTCTTGTGAGAATCACTAGGCGTACTTTAAACATATGCTTTTATCATATTAGTCGCCTCTCTGAACTGAATTTATTACTCATTCTGTATATGGGTAAACGCTTTCGTGACGGTACAATTCGCATATACCCCATAAATGTTTCAAGAATATTTATATTTGGAAAATAATGCTAATTTAAAAGAATCAGAGAAATTAAAATAACGGTGAAATATTTAATTATAATAACTATGTAAGTGTACGCCTCTACTCTGGGTTCGTTAAGAATAATATATGAGTAGGAAAAACTGGAACCAATATTATAAATGACAAAAAATTTCACAGGTTTTGCAGGAGTTCAACTTTTTAGTGAAACCTGCCTCTTGAGAAATAAGATGCAAATTTAAAGGTTGAATCCCTTGCACACTATTTGTAGTTCACATCTTATGCTTAGCATAATATCACAGTTTTTACGGACCTCTCTCGAAAGCCCAGTAACTTCAACGAACCTTCAGACATTCTTCTCTTGAAGAGATAGTTTAATAAAAAATAAAAGTCATGCAGACAAGCTCTTTCAGTTGACGGCCACATATACAGGCTGAGGCACTTAAGGCTGGCCACCTGAATAACACTACCACTTTCAGTGGTAGACGAAAATTTTTCATACAAATTTGCTTGGATCCAAGGCGCTAATAACATGATTGTGATAATTTCCCTGTACGTAGAAGGGCAAATATGATACAAAGGTCAGCTTCGTTACTTTAAATGGAATGGTAATTTTTATTAACACCCCTCGACAGTGTGTATGAAGATGTAATAAATACGATGGCATTCGCCGGTCATTCAAGGTCGCTTAAGGTCAATGACGAAGCAAACAGCGCCTCCAATAGCAATAATGTAACTTGAATATTCCTTTTTATACTGGATGTATGTAAAGTTGATAAACGCGTACATAAACGTGAAGACTTTGATGTCACGAAGTTCTCTCGCGAAATAGCAAAATAGCATTCACCCAGGCACTTGTTTCAGCATTGTCAGGAAAATTAACTTTGTGCACTTTTTTTTAGCCAATCATAGTAATATTTAAGACACCGAGGAACACACAAGTTAAACGCCGTGGTGTATTGTTACACAGGCACCATAGTTTTCATTCAAATATGACCTGCCACATGTCTAAACTGACCAAGCTGGCTGCCATATTGGCCACTTACGTTTGCCCCTTAGTAGTGACGTCACTAGCTTGGCTAAATGAGGCTGCAAAGACTTGAAGTCCCGGTGATGACGACTAAGATCATGCGAGGTGAGAGTGGCCAACACCGAGACCAACACCTATATACTGGTACGGCTGTGTCACACATTCACTATAGTCTATTAGAGGTACTTTTTGTAATCATACCTTAGAAAAATCACCCCATGTATGACATGTTTGGATGTTTCCTAAATTTGTCATGTATCCATGCGTTTAATACCTCTGTTAACATAAGTCTCTTATTTTTAATTAAATGTAACATTTACTTATATTTTATTTATAAATTATGATATCAAATTTATAATTCATATTAATAAAAACAGCGAGACAATAGGCGTGTTGGTAATGCCTAATACAAAATAGTTTCATTGTCCCTTTAGCGTAATTTTGTATAAGCTTTGTTAGTATGAGGCGAGTGAATAGGCTGGAACTAGAACTTTAGCCAGGGCTTCAGAAAAGTTGGAAGTAACCGTGAATGGACTTAATCAGTTATATTGTAGATGAAGGGAGTTGAAGTAAATCGGATAAATTTAATCATGTTGTCAACAGGAGAAGCTGCTGTCGTGGGAGTGTTTGTCGTACGGATGGGTGCTTACTGGCTTCCCCAGAACTCTCCAGGAATTCAAGATGTTAGATCTGACAGATACACCACCCAACAGGTACTCATAGCTCATTATTTAATTACAATTTATTAAACACATAGCTTTCCCAGTTACTATTACTACATGCATGATAAAGTTAAAGCATTAGTTGTAATAAATCATGATGAGTCCACAACCATTTTTTTTTAATTGTTTATCTGTCTAAATGGATTTTAATGCCAGTACACTAAAGAGACTGAAAAACCAATAATGTAGATGCATCTTTTTTAATTTCTTCATCATAATGCACTGCTTTCTCTATCCTGTTGCCAATTTAACTGGGAAAACTGCTTCTATCTTAGGGGCTGCGGTGATGTAAGGGTTAGACTACTCGCCTCCCACCTAGGCGAACCGGGTTCGATTCCCGGCGGGGTTGCTCCCGGATCTTCGCATGTGGGAATCGTGCTGGACGATGCCGTTGATCGGCGGGTTTTCCCGGGGATCTCCGGTTTCCCCCTCATTTTCATTCCGGCACTGCTCCATCCTCACCTCGCTTCACACACATCGGCTATTCAATACCTCTATGTTACGAGCCCCCCAAATATCTTCTCTCACTGCTTATAACTTCTTACTGCTGGTATTCTCATATTTCCTGCACTCTCTGGCCCCCCGCCTTTAATTCCCGTGCCTGCCGCCAGTCATCCGCTGCAGGCGGCCATCTTTAATTCTTGTGCCAGCCACCAAAGTGTGCGAAATCATTCTGTTCGCAGATAGAACAGCTAGTATCGATGTGGCCATTTTGTTTGTGTTTGAAATCACATCGCCTACAGGTTCACGCTAGCATCGGGGAGTTTAATTCAAATTGTGGCTGCTAGGAGCGCTGGAATTTTTATATTTGGCTGTTGTTTCGAAACTCAAAAAATTATGGAGGCATGCAGGATCGTTCCGGTACTTATTGGGTCAGCAGTCGATCATCTTGACCACAAGACTACTGCGATATATCGGAACGATGGATGTTTGATGACGAATACGTATATAGTTATTATCATCCTGGCATTCGGAAAAAATTAGGGCAGACCCCAACGTTATTTACATAATCGCCATTGCATGTTTAGGATAAGAAATAAAGTAAATACTCGCATCGTTCTAATCACTCCCTAGATAATAAACTTTTCATCGCGAAAAAAGAGGATGTTTAATGACGAATACACATAAAAAACTGCAGGCTCCATGTGCATGCACAGACACTTTTTATGTGTATAATGTGCAAATAAAAAATTAATATCACTTGTACTATGCTTATCCTGGTCTGCGTGAGCGCTGGCAACTAATTAAAAACCACGTTCACATGTAATATGCATGCATCCATATATACATACACATAAGACAGGCCGCGACTTTAAAGAAAATATACCTTCATTTTATCATTCAGAAAATAATATTTATATACATAAGATTTTTTTTGGCAGGTTTTGTGTCTATATAAAAGTTATATGCATTTATACAGAGCCATTTTCGCATCAACATACATGCATGGTGATCATGTGCGCGCACGTCTGTACCTTCAACTTGTCCATGCATTAAGCATGGTACGGAGCAAAGCTGACCCTGCGCACACTGTATCATACAACATGTTGAGCAAGCCAGTTGTGCAAGAGCTGTATTCATCACCGCACTGTAACAACTAGCCACAGACCCCGCGTGTACTTACCTACCAAAAATCTCCCAGTCCCAACACTTTGGTAAAGCTTCCCACAAGAGCAATGAGTTATAGCCAAGAAGCCAACTATGTACCCTAGTCGAGATCACAGAATACAAGGGGTCGCTTGGCCATTAACACCAATAATTGCCAACCATTCTTTCAAAGGCAGTATGATAGGGGAGCAGCGAATTGCACAAAAAAATTTGAGACGCACAATACTGCCCGCCAACACCCACAATGCGTGTATTCATCCCTCGCAAACACAAAAGCACGACCTTTTTCCAAGACGAAATCTTACAGGATACCCGATGAATAACGCCTTCCTTACACACAGGCAGAATGGTGGTAGTGGCAGGCGCAAAAAAAAAACTACAGAGACATATGCAGCTGTTACATCGTCCCCAACACACATATTTATCAAACACACATATAAAGCATCACCCTTCCAAGTGTAAAAATCCTAGGGGAGAGAGTCAATTCATTACCACAAGAGCAGAAATATTTTAATCCTTCCCTGCCACGAGGCATGAGAAGGGAACCTTCCCCCGCACCATAGTAGAAATATTTGGATCCCCCTTGCCACAAGGTGTAAGAAGGGAACCTTACCCCGCACCAGACCACACACATACCTTCATGTCCCAGTCCGTACATGCACTTGTCTTAGTACAGGAAATGAAAATACAAAACGCGCACAGAATAATTATAAATAAACTTCATTATAATCGTTTCTTCAAAGAAAATGTAGGGTGCATAAATAAGACATTCAGGAAGCCATATATCTCTCTCTCTCTCTCTCTCTCTCTCTCTCTCTCTTTTGTAATGCAGCATCAAATTACCCATCGGTGATTGCAGAGTGGTGTAATCCAACTGTTGTATCGAGAATCGAAGCCGAGCCACTTTAAAAGCTGTCGATCGCCTAGCTACTGAAGAACTTTTCCAACGAAATATATGTCGGGGAATCTTGTAAGCTGTATCTCATGATCGTAAAAAGATCCTTTGAGTAAAGTACTATCCAAGTTTTCAAGATAATAGGTCCTCGGTTTGTAATGGCAAAGCTTGACAATCCTGTATACTTCAGTGCTACAATTCGGTTCATAGCCTTTGGCAAATATGCCCTTGTCTCGCGAAATGCGAATATAGTCCCTGATGCGTGCTCTTGACTTCCGAGTGTCTACCCTTTTCTCGACCTTGTGCACTGTTTGCAGCAAAGAATTATCCTGAACATCCACTGGCCTCATACATATATTACGATGTACTCTGTGATTGCAGGACCTCAACAGTTGAGGCAACATGTTCAGCCACTTGTAACTTCCGAGACGAAAATTCTTGCCACATTACAGTATTCAAAGTATCATTAAACCATTCCATGGTGGATACCTTCATTATGTATCACACTATGTTGCATCATCCGCGCCCGAAATGTAGGATTAAAGAATTCTCGCCCCATGATAATCTGTAAATACTTAGGCGCTCCTCTGTCTTGTAAAACAGTCTTCATTACCTCGCTAACATCGTGCCCACATTTCCGATGAACTGGGACAGCCCACACATAATTGCTGTAACTATCGATGAATGTCAACATATATCTGAAGCCCTTATTTACAGATGCATATGGTATCATTTCAACTAGGTCGGCCTGGTATAGATCTTTCAGACCAAAGACTAGTATTTTCCTCCTTGGATTTTTACGATGCACAGGTCTGTAGAGCTCGTCAGCAATCTGCACATGAGACTTTTTCTTTTAGTTTATGTACCCACATTCACACAGTTCTTCTAAAATACTCACAATCCCGTTCATATGGGAATTATTGCCAGCCTGCGGGGATGCAACTAGCAGTCGTAGATGTGATACAAGCTCATTAGCATCATTCCAATAAACAGACTCAAGTCGATTGCTTTCATTCAGCTTCGATGTCAGACCCGAGCTGGTCACTAAGTCAACATCTGAAAACAGATCAGCAACAATGACGAATTTGGGGTGTGTCTCATACCTATAAGCATTGGTGGAAGAGTCACTGTCGGCCAAATGCACACTCGTAAGGGTAAGTAAGCCCTTGTATTTGCGAAGAATCTCACATGAGTATTGACCAGGCTCACACTTAAATAACAATTCATAGAGGCCTGAACATGCATGCATAGCTTCGTCACCAATCTGTATAAAATCGTCGGGTAGAAAAAAAATGTTCTTGCTCCCCAAGAACTATTTCTTATTTCGCCTATAAACCTCATACATTCCATCATTAAACCTTGCTGTGGACGATTTCAGGTAATTGCGAATGTTCTTTTGCGCAAATGGGTTTGTCCTTTTTACATTTCCATTTGGCCAAGGGTAAACAATCATCTTCATCAGATGCAGTATCTTCCGGAAGTAACTTGCGCTTCCTCTCGGTCCTGGGTTCGATGTCTGGTTCT
The DNA here is from genome assembly GCA_002778355.1 of Clitarchus hookeri. Classification (NCBI taxonomy): domain Eukaryota; kingdom Metazoa; phylum Arthropoda; class Insecta; order Phasmatodea; family Phasmatidae; genus Clitarchus; species Clitarchus hookeri. The sequence continues at coordinate 433,349 of NQII01001176.1, read as the reverse complement.
TTCTTCATATCAGCAGCCGGGAGACAGTTGTTCGTTGTAAATTATCCAGCTGCGATGAAATCGTCCAAAATGCCACTTCCAAAGTAGCATCGCGCTCCATGAGCACATGCATAGCCAGTAAATACGTATGTCGCACACTTTCAATTACATGATGTAAATTCTTCGAAGCAGCAGTCATTGTACTAAAACCGCGAGCAGGATGTACATATAAGATATAACAAGCACACAGTAGCATTTAGGTGCGACCTTGTTGCAACGGTCAGATTGGGCCCGTGACAGCTTCTACTGTCGGACTGAGTAGGTTCGTGAAATATATTTCAGACCTGCTGATACGACGAGTTATGGCATCCGTAATGGTCCCACACGCCTCTGGCATTTTTGAGTTCCGAAACAACAATCAACTAAACAAATTTCCAGCACTCCTAGTGGCCACCATTTGAACTGAACTCCCCGACGCTAGCGTGACCCTGCAGGCGATATAATTACCAACACAAACAAAATGGCCACATCGATTTAAGCACTTCTAGCTGCGAACAAAACAATTTCGCTCACTTTGCCTACAAAATTTTTTATAAAAAATTTTTAAATGTAACTTGTGGCAAAAATTGTTAAAAATCAATGTAGCGGGAACTGACCACCCTTACAGTCCCATATGCAGGATCACATGTTTTCCGCGGAAGGATCTACGCTAAGGCTGGACTCCAATGTCCTGTGGCATACGCGTGGTGGGCACGAGAATAAAAGATGGCCGCCTGCAGCAGACGAATGGCGGCAGGCACGGGACTTAAAGATGGAGGACATAAAAATCAAGAGAAAGGGGAAAGAGGTGGGAAACAAGAGAAAAAATAAAGAAGACCATAAGGAATATGAGAAACCCAAGGGATATAATGCAAGAGAGAGAAAGTAAGGAATGAGAGAGCATGAGAAAAAGAAAATCGGAATGCCAGAGCATGAAGTAAAAGAATCGGAATGCAAGAGCATGAAGATACATGTAGAATGAAAGAGCAGGAAGTCGGGGAATAGGAAAAAAGGGAAATTCCGAAGGGAAAATAAGATGGACGCTGCTGATGAAGAATGACAGAGCAGGTGGTTTCAGCATGACGTCATCCAATATGGCCGCCATGAATCCCCGATTCACCGTCTGACACCTGGTGGCGCAGAACTTACATTTTATAACTACTTTTCTTAATAATGCAAATCCGAGTAGTTGTTTGGTTAATAAATTTTAATTATACTGTACCCGTTGCCGAAATTAAGGCTAAGAACAAAACAAAGAAACCGAAAACCAGACAAATTCCAGATAATGAAGAACAAATAACTAGGAACTATAGATGAACCTAGCAGTCAGTATATGGTTTTCAGTTTATTTGTTATGTTCTAAGGCTTATTTTCTGTGATGGATGCAGTTCATTTAAATGCGCACAGAAATCCTGCAACAACTTAAAAATAACAAATATCAATACTCTCTGTTTAATGTTGTATGCTGTTTGCGGTATAACTCGAACATTGCAGGCGAATACAATGTGTTGTGCTTGGAGAAGGTGCCGGTTCTGGGAATGCTGGCTACCAACTCTGTTACCCGCCCTCGGGTAACTTTAAACAGCTTCGACATCTGCGAATGCTAAGTAATGCTGCAGGACGTGTGTGTGTCAGGGTGGTCCTCCTGGACATCCCGCCAGAGCTGGCTCTCAAGTGCACGACCAGTGTGCGATACGACGTGCACACGGGGTCATGGCACGACCTCCCCTCCACCTCTCCTGAAGAGCTGTCCGGCATCGAGGTCGCCATCCACCCAGAGGACAAGCCACACGTGGTGCGCGAGCAGGTACGAAGCTGCCATTGAGTATAAATATTAAGGCCCCCGTCTACCTGGAACTTTTTCCCACGTTTAGGTCGAGAAGCGCGGGAGCGATAAGGGTGACACTGCCACGCGCATCAAGTACGCCATCGCCGCTAAGCGCAAGACTCTGAACTGGCGTGCAGTGTTCTCGTCGTGCTGCGTGTACCTATGGGACTTTCAGCGGTGACCATATTATTTTATTAGTGAGAAGTCTTTAGGAAGGTTCAGTGCAGCCCCCTATAGTAGTTTTGTATGTATCGGATGAGTGCATTTTGAGCTACAGCGCCTTGGAAAGGCCGTTTTTTAGCGGTTTTGGAGTACTCTGAATTGATATTTCTAACGTACGTGATATTTTGAAAGTACTTAATAGCTCTCGTCTGAAGTGCGTGTTCTTTTCGTAGATCAGCACGTTGGACGCACGCTTAATAGTTTCATTGAAAAACATGTATTTGGAACACACTGCAACGCAGTTCAAGCGCCAGGTAGACGGGCGCCTTAAGTACTCGAGTCTATTCGCGGTGTATTCGCACTTTTTGAATCAAACCTTTGTTGTTTCCTAAGTATGCCATGTACCTATCACAAGCGTTTTATAATTCTCTTAACATAGAAGTATATTATTTTTGGTTAAATTCAACTTTTACTTACATTTTATATATGATTTTATTATTTAATTTATGATTAATATGAATAAAATAACAGTGAGAAAACAAATGTGTTGGTAATGCCTAGTAAGAAGTAGTTCTTATGTATAATGTTATTACAATGAGTGCATTCGAATGCGGTGCGCTGCCCCTTTGGGTAAATTTTTTTTTACTCGCTTAACCTTTGTTTGCACGAAGCGGAGGAATGTCCTGGAAGTAGAATTTTAGCAGGGCTTCTATATAGGTGTAAGTAACAATAAACGAACTATACAGGATGATTCTAAAATCATGGGACAAACATTGAGGGGTGGTAGAGCTCACTAAAACAAACAATTATTGTATAGGAATATATGGGCGGAAGTGACGCGTTGAGGCCATAACACGAAAATAACACATGAAATGCAACACATAAGATGCAGGTGTAGAGGTCGCCAAGCGTGCGTGACTGTTGGTGGATGCATTTCCAGCAACTGTTTTAACATTTTCTGTACGGAATCACTCGTTAAGTATGATTCTAATGAACATTTTATGTTTCCGTTAATGTGTTATGTTTTCGTGTTTGTGTCTCAACGCGTCACTTCCGCCCGTATATTCCTATACAATAATTGTTTGTTTTAGTGAGCTCCACCACCCCTCGATGTTTGTCTCATGATTTTAGAATCATCCTGTATAGCTGCAGTGCGTTGGTGCCGGCAGATCGAGCTTCTGGAGCCCGAACTGGAGGCGATGATGGAGTACTGTGGAGGGTCGCTGACGATGTTGGACGCCACGGAACCACAGAGGAAGCTGTACGAGATGTTGAGCTGCGTTATCTCTAGGCCGTCGCCCTCCGCACCTCCGCGCCAGCCGCTTGCCTAGCGCCAACATGCGCTACGTCACCGCCGTGCGTTATGCCTCCTCTTACGTTCACGCCCATGTTAACGTTGTCACACTAACACACTTGATTTTTTTTTCTCCCCGGAGAGGCACAAATAAATACGATATTTTTTGTTAAATTCCCATAGCACATACAAATTATGTTATTGCACGAGGAGCATACAATTGCCATTCGGTTGCATCTGACTTAATAAATAAAACAAACATTGCTTAAAATTAAATTTTCTAATTTCTTATTATATTATTATAACCCACTCGCTAAAACTCTGTGGCTGTGTAAGTATACAGGATTGGCCTGAACTCCAGGTTAAAACTTTGTGAAGTGATTCGTTAAAGGGAATGAGATATACAACGTAACACAACGTAATTATTAAGGGAGAGACACGCGTTTGAAAATTGGGAATTTAATTTTTAGTTATATCTAAATTACAGAAACTGCAGGAAATGAAAAGACAAATTCGTCATTTGATCTCCGCCATGTGTGAACATTTAGCGGGTGATAAAATGGTCCACTAGAAAATTAGAGGTAGCTACGTTATTAAGCGATAACCCATGGATTGTATCATTTATTAAGAAGTAATTATCGCGTGTACATTAAAGGAACACAGGACGATGCCTTGATGTAACATTCTTAGGCTAACGGTTCTCGAGGAAACATGTAACGTTTGAAAGGGTTGCAGCATGTTGCCTGCCAGGTATTTAACTTGTAGTTCAAACCTGGCGCCACGTCATTCTAGAGACGGGGGATTAGTGACAACATTCCCGGAACGGTGACAACCAGTGACAGTGACACATCAGTCGCGGTGATAAATAGCGGTGACTGCCGCTGCTTATCTTCTTATCTTATTTTATTCATTGTACCTTCTATTGTGGACTCCTTTCTTTGTAAATCTCGATTAGAAATGGTTTGGATAACATTTAAAACCCCATTAAAACTTCAAATATACTCCCATAGAATTTAGTGCACAATAGAATTGTCCAGAAATGACCAAACCATCGCCATGTGTTGAGGCATCTGCTCAGTTTATCCGTGACAGAGCGACAGCGACAAGCGACGCGGATAATCTCTGGCACTGCTCGCCGACTCGTGGGAACAGGTAAACGAGGTCACCGTCACTGTGACTTTGTATCTTCTGTCATGACCATAGGCTAAAAGGGAGGTAGACCAAGTATCCGTCTTCTGCGCGTGTACCCAGCAGTGACTTACCCCAAACCAACACAGCTGTAAAAGTCACGGGCAACACTGATGAACGTGTTCCTTTATATCTTAATTTTCAAAAGACAAGCACTTTTATATGGATAAAATACTTTTGCCAACTTGAATTCAATCAAACTTAATTACAAACTGGTTGGATGGGGTACGAGGAAAAACATCTCAGCACACAGTGTTCTAACCTCAAATCCCACCCACGTTGTTTATGATAGTCGTGTTGGCAGTAAATCAGTTCAATGCTGGGACACGGAGACTGGTTCAGCGCAGCTAGTGAAATCGATTTACTCATATTCACTCCACAGTCAAGTCACTTGATGATGACAACCCTGGAGCAGTGACAAAGTCGCTGTGACAGGAAATCCATGCTGGACTGAGGCGACAGCCGGCTGGGTGTGGGGGGAGGGGGGGTGGACCGTCGAGCCACAACAGTAAGGACGGAGTGAAAATAGTTCCACATCTTAACGTTGAACCATAAGTGCTAGGTAAACATTTGTAAACACTGAAATTATTTATTTTGCTTTCTATTTTTTAACGCATATAAATGCAAGAACCTGCTCAATTGTGAAATATTTACTTTTACAATAATTACACTTTTTACGACTTTTATAATAATTTCAAGTTTTACTTGATCGTCGTATGAATATGGTAGAAATACACAATAGCGTTATCAAACCACGCTGAAATATATAAATTATCCTATACTTTTCCTGCGATACGCTTTACCTGAATGTTTTAGTATTTCGTGAGTCTTTAACAATAATTTCCAACTGAAATGTTCCTAACCCAAAAATCTTATCGTACTCTACTCTACCATATCGTCTGTACTATACTGACATGTTTCGAAGGGAAAGACCTTGTCCTCAAAGAGAAAAATTAAAAATAAACGAACAAAACATGTCCATCTTCAGAAAACTTCATAACCACTTGTAGGTATATTGCGGACGCTCTATTGGAGTACGTGTTATCGAAACGATATAGGACGTACCTAGTGCCTGAACTTTTAGAACCATCTAATTCTCTATATAAACTAGCACAAAGAGTCTTAATAATAATTCACTCACAAAAGTTCTAAAATCAGATTATTTCCCATGCACTTCTTTTTAAACATAAAATCTCAACCAGATGTATTTACCTAAACTAAACTAGGATTGCAGGATAATAAGTGTTCTTGCCATTAAAAATAACCTTAATAAACTTAGGTTACTAGCTAAATAAATGTTTTTACAGTTTAAATTAACATAAGCCAAACTTGGGTATTACCGGAGTGTTTTTTAAGGTTAAACTAGTGTTCACGACATACGAAACCTTGTTTTTTTTTCCATCCTGTAAGTGAATGTGCAGTAACCACGCCTAAATCGTCCCAAGGCACTCATTTGTCATTTTAGTAATTTAGATATGTTCGATTTGGCTACTAATTTTTATGTTTCGTCTCTTCGCATTCGAGTGACCGAAAGCAGTAGGCCTATGACCGCGGACGTTCGACTGGAAAGTAAAGATGCTCCCATTTCACTTAGGTCATGGCCCCATGCTCTGCATGTCGTGCAGAAGTTGTAAGGGCACACACATCATCTGCTGGATACATTTTGACTGGCCTGGCAGATTCGAGATCTTTCATGTTTACGCAAAAATAGCAACTGAAACCTTCCCCTTGAATTTGAAAAGTGTTATACACTGAATTAATGGCGCTATGGAAAATTATATGCATTTTAAAGCAATACGCGTAGGGGAAAATATTATAACAGGTGAACGTTTCTTTGTATTATTTCAGCCAGTTAATAAGTAGAGTGAGTTTTAAAAAATAACAGGTTAATTTCACGAGTAGTCCGTACTTTCTACTTAATATGTGAAATGAAATCGGGCAGAAAAAAAAAAATAATACAGTAACTTGTATACTAAAGTATGTCCGCCATACGTCCTGTTTAACTTTTCTCTTTAGACGAGAACGTGTAGGGCGTTCTCTTGGTTTCAAAGAGGTTATCAGGGACGTAGCCAAGGCTGGGTCCGACGGACCCGAGCCCACCCCGACATTTACGCCAGTATTGTTTTTCTATCTACTTCAATCGGTTCCCAGGTGTATCTGTTTTCATATATCTAATAAACGGCTTCACTCTAAAGGACGTATCATTCACGTACTACATAATGCAATTACGTAATTGCAAAGGGGCTCTTTTCTGTTTATGTAAATGTAACATAGTTGTACAGTGTTGTGTTCTGAATTACCAAAAGTCGGTTACATTAACAACACATGTACTGCATGATATTTCTGTTACTTAACTTACGGCGAATGATAGTCTCTAATTAGTTTCAAAGTGACTCTGGGCCCCTCCGAAACAGGTTTCTGGATACGGCCCTCCGGGTTAGCATAAATTTCTGGCCTATGTCGCTTAGGCATAAACTCTCGCAGTTTGCAAGGAGAAAAAAGACAGCCTGGACCGCCCAAAGTTTCTGAAAGATATACATTTTTTTTTTTTTAAGGCTACGCAAGAAATTCAGTTCTGCTGGCCGAGGTATGGTGGCATATATCTAACGTCACACATACGAGGATAGATAAATTGAGACCACAGATTAACTAGTGCCAAAGTCGTTTAAAAGTTTTATTGCCAACCTTGCATTTTTTCTAGCCGTGGAGGCCAAAGCTTTGATTGCGCTGAACGTATCTCGGGTCAGAGGGAGTTAATCGATCCAAGATACCTTTCTTTGTTCGCAGACACGATTCGTTGTGCGAGGAGTATGTCAGCGAACCGATGCGCTACATTCTGCACAGCTTGGTCTAAAATTAGCTTGCATCGCGGACTCGCTACTCGCTCTACCGGCGTGCGCTTCCGTCGAGTCCCGATTCTCACAACGGAGAACGCAGTCATGTAACGGCCGCATCACAAAAGACATGCCCTCTCCCCCCTTCAACTCTCACACTGACATCAAAGTGTCCTGTGATTGTTTCAAAGCCAAGATTAAATAACGCTAAAATTGTTTTAAATACTGAATGTAAATGTGTAGTTTAATATTGATTCGTAAAATTACTATGATAGAGATACTTCTACCATGTCATGATGCGAAAAACTAAACATGAGCTTGCACAGCAGACAAATGACCCCTACTCCCCTCCAAACTGAAATTCTAGATATGCTCCTGAATCATGTATGCTATTTCTTAGGGGCTGCGGTGGTGTAGTGGTTAGAATACTCGCCTCCCACCTAGGCGAATCGGGTTCGATTCCCTGCGGGGCCACTCTCGGATTTTCGCATGTGAGAATCGTGCCGGACGATACCTCTGGTCGGCGGGTTTTCTCGGGGATCTCCCGTTTCCCCCGCCTTTGTATTCTGGCGCTGTTCCATACTCACCTCACTTCACCCTCGTCGGCTCTCAAGATCTCGATGTTAAGAGCCACCCAAATCTCTCTACTGCTGTCCACTGTTTCAAAGCGAACCATTGGCCTGGGAGTGTATGTTAAAATGTTTTATTACAATAAAAAATATACAACAAAGTGAAATAAAAATAAAACACAAGGCCCATTACAATATTAACATTTAAGCAATAACAAAAACGCCCTTCTGTTGAAACCAATTGGCAGAAAAACATTTCAGATAAAATCATCCGGAACAAACAAATATAAACATTTTGTGAGAATGGGGGGAGGGGGTAAGTATCCAAAACCTCTGAAATGGAGTAGAATAACTAAAACAACTTGAGGAACGAGGGACAATACAAATGCAAGAAATAAAGAAAATGCGTGAAGGACAACAAAGGACGAACGCAAATGCAGAGCAAAGTTGTGGCAGATCGATAAAAAAAATGGTGAACAAAAAAGGGGGTTAAAGACGAAAGGGCGTGTGTACGATGTTTAGCAAGGTTCTACGGCACCTTGAAACCCTAGCTGTATACGTTGTACAGACAAAAGGAAACCAAACTGTATTGAAAAACGGAAAATAACTATGTACAATGCGTGGTGGGAAGCCCACCGTGGTATGATTTAAAGGCGGGTCTCATAGTTGTACTGCACTGTGCAACCGTAGGTATTGGTGTTGTAGCCAAATATAAAAGGGAGTAAGGAAGATAAAAAAAATGAAAGAGAAAAGAAAACCTCCTTTCGGGAACGGGATTTCTAATCCTAAATCACGAGAGTGATACATCATTGAAACCTTACTTATCAATTCGTACATGATTATTAATTATCCCGAGAATTTAAAAGTGCGTGCGTTTATTTACGCACATCGAACGAGTAACCGGTAGGTAATAGCGTAAACACAAGCAACGAACCTTGTTTTCCCTCTAATTTTCTAATAACAACTGCACAAAACTGTTAAATGTACCATATACTGTACCAGAATCCTGGAGGGAAGTGTATTTGTAATATTAGGTAGCAATTCGCTTCATTTTGAAAGCATTACACACATAAAACGTTTGCCTACGCGTTTCTTACAAAAGTTTTTGTAAAGAAGTAACCATCACTGCTACGCACAGTGTCTACTTTGATGTACCAAGCAGAAAAATAATTTCAAAATTTTTTTATACGAGCGTCTTGCGTATACAGCAGGAGAAAATTCAGTCCACGCTCGGTTTTTTTTTTTTTTTGCGGTGACATGTACTTACGACCAGAGTAAATGCTTATGCTTGTAGGTTAATTAAGCACTTTTGAAATCAACCTTTGAAAAATGTCGCTGTCCCTACCTGCTTATATGTTAACTGGCACAATGACTGGCATGTGCCCAGTAAAGTTGGTAACGACTGAAGGAAAATACTTCCACATCGTAATGCTGAACTAGAAGTATTTGGCAAGCATTTGTGATTACTGAAACGGTTTCTTTTGCTTTCAGTTTTTCAATATAGGTAAGTGTAAAAATGAACAAATTCTTCAAATGTTTACTTTTTTTTAATAATTTCACAGTTTCACTTGGCCGACGCATGAATAAAGTGGTCAGGCCCACAGCAATGTTAAAGTTTACATTTTGGTGTGCGAATACACAATGCACATACAAATAGATCTTGAGCGGGGCTTTCAAAAGCGTTAAATCTACCGTGAACAGCCTATACTCCGGCAGTATAAGGTTTTAACTATTTCAGCTGACAGCATAATCAAGGGGGAAAGTATTTTAGGGGTTTTAAGAGAGTATAATACCGAGTAACCGCGCTGTATTAAAGTAAACAACCTAGGTACAGAACCTATATTATACGGGCATTAATTTGCAGGTAATTATGATACAATTGTTTGCATTAAACGCACGTGTATTTATTGGGTAAATATGGTATTCTACAATTTTCAGTGGAATTTATACATTGTGTTTGAAACTTAAAGCACGTGGCAATATTTATATTTACACGAGACGGAAAGATACAAATTGGCTGGAAATAATAATTAAGCAGGGTTTTCAAAAGTTATCTGCACTTTACTTTCAATAGCTTACAATGACAGGAAGACGATGTTGCCAACCAAATTTGTAAACATTTGACAACGTCGCGTTGTTCCGGAAAACGTCATACTGGAATTTGTTTAACCTCGCGCATTTTCTGATTTTGTAAACTGACGCATTTCCAAACATATTTCGTTAAAGATGCTTACCTGTTTCCATCTTTTAGGTTGTAAGTCATATTATGTTTTTCTGTCTCACATTGCATTACAAATAACCTCACAAATTTTGTACAATTTGGTAGGATACAAACTGTATATACAGTTGCGCCAGAAAGTATTCGCAGGCCCACATTTTAGAAGCTGTCTATGAAGAAAGCCATACGCATGTTTATTCGGCTAATATGTTCACCCCTAATATATTCCGAACCGCTGAAGGTATCGACATGTTTATTTAGAATTCGTAAATGGCACTACGGGGCTCATTAGACACCGTCTATGTCTGTTTCGAGATTTGAGTACTGAGATATCGATATCAATATGGTTTTTTTTAATGGGAATATGCCCATTTCTCCAAATAGCATAACGTGTTCTCAAGCGGCGAGTTCAATGACGTGATTGTTTTGAACATCTGACGAGCACTTTTTGAGATATAAGGGAGTGTTTATAGGTGTATATGTAGATGTTTAGCTGTGGCGGGGTAGGTTGTACCATCTGCTGCGATGTCCAGTGAAGAGATCCTACACATACCTCGCTGCACACGTGGAGTGTAAAAAAACTGAAGTATAAACCTGCTCCGTACTTTGCAAAATACGATGTACTGCAAGGTTTCGACACTTTAGTTGCATTGGTGTGGACTGTGAAGCAGACACGATTGCTCGGTGAATTTATTACAATCAAGCAATGAACATCAAATTAAACACATATTTTGTTTGTCCGTGACATCAACAACAACACCAACAAACAACCTTTCGCATGCACAGTGTCTAGCACAATTACTGTATGGAAATTAGAAAATACATGTGGGTCATTGCGTATTTCTAGTCCTGTACAACAGTGGGTAGTAGGTAGTTGTTATTCCTTATAGCATCGACAATCACAACTAATAAAGGTTCCAGAACGTTGTAAACAGTTGCTCCCGGATACGTGATGATTTTCAAGTGCAAAAATTACATGGTGCATCCCACGTTTTAAAAAATCCACCCCAGTTACCTCCCCTAAAATAAAATAAAAACGAAGTCAACATTATTTAAGTAAAACAATAACAATGCAAAACAAATTACTAAAGATACATTTTAGAGTAAAATTTTTCATCCAAAGGTGCATTTTACTTCTGTAAATGGGCGCAAACCACCCCTAAAAGGCTTATGAAGAGCAGTGAATATGACATAGAAATGATGTAGCACTTTGTACTTCCTGACTGAATTCAATGAGTGAAGAGATTTGGACGGCTCTTAACAGCGAGGTATTGAGAACTGAAGAAGGTGATTGAGGTGAGTATGGAGCAGCGCTGGAATGAAAGGGCGGGAGAAACATGAAATCCCCGAGAAAACCCACTGACAAGCGACATCGTCTGGCACAATTCCCACATGTGAAAATCCGGTGAGCCGACCGGGTTCGCCTTGGTGGGAGGCGAGTAAGCTAACCGCTCAGCTACCACGCCCCCCACTGAATTCAATGATTTGTACCACTTGTTTCAGGTATTTTAGGCAATAGTGGGAGTAATAATACTATTTTTTTTACTTCTAAACTGAAAAAAAAATTATTATTGTACTATAAACAATGTAATATAACAGGAATATTAAAATTCAATTCAATTTTATTACACGTGCAAAAGGAAGTTGGTTATGCATTAAAAATTATCGCTGCAGTTAATACCAATTTAAATTAAATAAAAACGCACAGTTTTATTGTATTATATTTGTAATGGGATAATGCACATGAATTCTGAATTATTTGGCTGCATCTGTATGTCACTCCCATTTCAGTCTATCACCACAACCGCCACACTTGCAAAGGATCGTACAAGAAAGGATTGGCAACTGCAAGACATATTTTCTCGGCAACCTTTATTGCACATATCAGCGACGTCCACTGCCCCTGGAGAAATAAAAAATGGCAAACATAGGCAATTAAATTGGTAAGCTACAGGTTACCCAAAAAGTAATTGTGACATATATTAAATCACTGGTTTATCATCCAGGGAGCCGGCTCAATGCCAGATCTGCGCTACCCAAAGTCACTTGGATCAAGAAGTTTCGGGTCTTTTTCAAGACTTTGCCTCCAAACGTGACCTACTTGGAATGCTGCTCGGAGTGTATGAGGTCTCAACACATCTTGCGTTGGCGGAATATTTTCTATATCACGCCCCCTTGGTGAAAAAACGCTTCCTTTCCTCGTTGACCCTGTCGTTTTCAGAATTTCGTTCGTAGAGAACAACAACGAGGTTCTCCGCCATTGGAAGGACCTCTGCCACTTTGTCTGGAGTTGGCAAATCTCAGAGACCATGAAAATCTTCGTTCATTGGAGCGAGGTCATTCCAAATGTCACGCTGTCCTCTTCCCTTTTCCCTTGAAAGTGGAGGTCGTGTCGCATCATGCTAAGGAGTGAAACGCCAAAAGACACGCACACTGTTCAGGACCTAGTTTTCATGATATGTGAGATGTTTCAATGAAGCAGCGCGTCTTTCCAGTACCCAGAGCAATCCAGATGTTTTCGAGTCCAAGCAGATAGTTGTGAAGAGCAGTGGCGAGCACAACTACGTCTGTATACAGAGTTAGAATCAAAATCCTCTTGCAGCCCTTCGTGGCTCCATCTGCGGCGTGAAGCAGCATCCCGGAGTCTGCTTCCTTGTGGCTACAAGGTGTCAAACAAGACAAGTCCATAGGGATCGTGCATATAACTGTCNATTTAAGGATAGAAAATCATATGACGGGATGCCGCAGTAGTTTTTTAAAACTCGAAAAATAAGGACCACCCTAATCCAGATGTTTTCGAGTCCAAGCAGATAGTTGTGAAGAGCAGTGGCGAGCACAACTACGTCTGTATACAGAGTTAGAATCAAAATCCTCTTGCAGCCCTTCGTGGCTCCATCTGCGGCGTGAAGCAGTATCCCGGAGTCTGCTTCCTTGTGGCTACAAGGTGTCAAACAAGACAAGTCCATAGGGATCGTGCATATAACTGTCNTATCCCGGAGTCTGCTTCCTTGTGGCTACAAGGTGTCAAACAAGACAAGTCCATAGGGATCGTGCATATAACTGTCTGACGACACCATTGCACCATAAGTGAGAGTTCTGGTGAAGCCAAAGGAAATATTCTACACCAACGAGGAAGAATTTGATGATGTGTGACCACAACCATTGCCGAATACTCTTCCACACGAATGATATCACTAAGAAATTCTAATAATATATTTTTATTTGTGTCATCTCTAAAAAAGTTGTCCAGTTTCTTGGAACTGCCTTATCTGCTTCAATACGACGCCGAACACCCTTACCTCTTTTCTGACGCATTTTCTTACGCATTGCGCATTTAAGCGAGTCTGACATGTATTCGTCAAAAATAAAATCTAACCTTCTTGTTTAACCCCTTAATGTTTTAAAGCAACTTTTTAAGATAGCAGTGAACAGATTGCTAAAATAAATATTTTTAAATGTACACATCGATCAATAGTTGCAGCATACTACGATATGTAATTTTTGCAAGGGAATGTTTGGAAGTGCTTCGCCTATTGTGCTACGGCAAATTAAAAATTGGACTGTGTTGAAAAATTATCTGTTTTTAGAACTTTTTAATTCGGCATATTGGATCCTGAAGTTCATCGAAAATGTATTGAATAACGGTTATTTATGGTGGGTCCTATAGTAAAGACAAGTAGGCTATAAATCTTATCACATGCGCTCGACACCTGCGTTACTGTGTCACTAGCGCGTGCGTCGCCTGTGCAGGAACGCTACGCTGGACGTCCCAGCTGATGATGCAACCTACCACGCGACAGCGACAGACGAATGCATACGCCTGTGTACACCCACTTGAATATATTTGAGTGTATGTGGTATTGTGAAAATGCCCCACGCTGGTGTCCACTGAAATGTATATGAGTTTTGTTGTACACTGAAGAGCCAAAAAAACTGGTATAGCGCACGCATACGTTTATTGTCTCCATACCTTGGTTAGTGAGCAACGCGATGCGGTTGGCAGCTAGATCGGTTACTACTACTACAATGGCAGGTTATCGAGATGTAAGCGAGTTTGAACGTGGTGTTATAGTCGGGCCACTAGAGATGGGACATAGCATCTCCGAGGTAGCGATTACATTTGGATGTTCGCGTACGACAATTTCACGAGTGTACCGTGAATATCGGGAATCGGGTAAAACATCACATCTTCGACATCGCTGCGGCCAGAAAAAGATCGTGAAAGAACGGGATAAACGACGAGAGACAAGAATAATTAAACGTGACAGACGTGCAACCCTTTCTCAAATTGGCGCAGATTGGATTTNGATAAACGACGAGAGACAAGAATAATTAAACGTGACAGACGTGCAACCCTTTCTCAAATTGGCGCAGATTGGATTTTTGGACTGTCCTGCAGGATTCATGGTGTGAATTGCCTCCTGCATACCTTCAGACATTAGTCGANGGGGGGGGGTGCTACACTATATTAGGCAGGTGTACCAGTTTTTTTGGCTCTTCAGTGTATATAACCCCACTTTGATGGAGCCACTGAAATGAATATACGTGTGTGTATGTATATGGTGAAAGTACCCCACGAATGGGCTCCACTGAAATGGTTTTAGTGAATGTAGTATGGGTTTTTACTAGGGAGTAGTTGTTACCTAGCCAAGTTGTCATATTGGTAGCTTGTATATTGGAGTGAAAATAATACATAATATAATAACTTGTAGTGAAATGCCACATTAAAAAGAAATCAATATTAATCAACAGTTTAATTATAATGATAAATATACTACTACTGAGCAAACTGCCAACCAATAAGGCAGTTCAATCATTTATGAGCGTTTAATTATTGCGATTGAAAGTTTTGTAAAGAAACATAAGCAATCAATGTTCAATTATAGGAATACATGCAGCTCAAATTCAAACGCTCAACTCAGAATATAGTTGTAATTACAGTTGACATTTGGCAGCTTAAGGTAGTCTTTTCACACTAGGAAAAATATTATTAAATGTCCAATAAAAAATATATTTCACTTGGTTCTACTCCATTAATCAGTAAATAACTTTTCTTGCCTCGGCTGCTCAGATTTATAAAATATGTAGGTAGAAGCATTAGATATCTACTTCTGAAGGAAGTGTGGGCAAATTTCATAAGCATTACCCTTTTAAGAAAGGGTAATGCAGAATT
This sequence comes from Clitarchus hookeri, assembly GCA_002778355.1. Classification (NCBI taxonomy): domain Eukaryota; kingdom Metazoa; phylum Arthropoda; class Insecta; order Phasmatodea; family Phasmatidae; genus Clitarchus; species Clitarchus hookeri. Next base: position 418,065 of record NQII01001176.1, on the reverse strand, counting down.
CTTGAAGACTAAATTAGAGAAATCAAATTATATCGGGCTGCTGCCATATGTAACTCATTTCAGTTTTTAGTTATCTATAGTTGTAATTATTCTGGAGCAAGAAGTTCTGGTAGCTCATGACAGCCATTTAATTGCAATCAGACATGACATGCATCAACTTACAGAGCTCTCTTCTGTAAATTGACTGTCCGAGTATTCTTATTTTATGCCACTCGCACACGGGTGACATAAAATAATGTCCTGAAAAAGTCTTTACTATAGGGCCCACCATAAATAACCGTTATTCAATAAATTTCCTTGAACTTCAGGATCCAATATGCCGAATTAAAAGTTCCAAAAACAGAGATAATTTTTCAAGACAGTCCAGTTTTAATTTGCCATAGCACAATAGGCGAAGCACTTCCAAACATTCCCTTGCAAAATATTACATATTGTAGTATGCTGCAACTATTGACCAATGATTACATTTAAATAAATTTCTTTTAGGAATCTGTTCACTGCTATCTTAAAAGGCTGCTTTAAAACATTAAGGAAATTGAAAATTTTTGAAAATATTTCAATTTGTGGTCATACTCAACTTTAAAACTGCAATTAAGGATGCGACCATTTGCAAAATACTACAAGCATATAGAGTAACTAAATAACAAAGAATTCTGCCGATAGAACTACTATGCGAGTTGTAAATATAAACAATAAATTTACAATGGAAATAATATAAAAATATAATAAGTGGGCAGAAATACCAGATTATCATACGTTAAACCCTTATATCTCCAAAAGCGCTCGTTGAATTTTCAATACAATGACGTCACTGAACTCGTCTCTTGATAACATGTTATGATATTGGGAGAAATTGATATATTCCCATTTAAAAAACCAAAGTTTTTATTGACATCTCAGAAGTTAATTAGACCTCGGAACAGACATAGACGGCCGCCACATGCAAACAAAATTTTAAAGGTTATACTCCTTTGGTTTATTAATATTCTCAAGCTGAAGTGTTCATAATTTTGTAAACAAATTTCCAAATTTTAGTTACAGTTCATGTGAGTAAAGTTGTCATCTTGCAATCGCTAACGAAAACCAGAACATTGCTGTTTAATGCGTAATGTAAAAACTTCCGTGGATAACAACTACGTAACTAAAATACAATTTGTTTACAAAGGAATGCGACGGGGCGAGTTTCTGACANAACTTCCGTGGATAACAACTACGTAACTAAAATACAATTTGTTTACAAAGGAATGCGACGGGGCGAGTTTCTGACATCTGACTGCTCGTGATGCATGTGCGTGGACAATCGGAGTAATACAAACTGCCGCCTAGGAATGGACGGAGTATAGCTAGAGTGACGCTACGTCACGCCTGGATAGGGCACTGCTCATGAAGTCACGCGGAGCCTTGTCCAATGTCACTAGCAGGCGACGAGTTTGCTATAAAGACTTGAGCGAAAGTACGCTGCACAAAGAGCAAACACAAACATGCGCACTGCTAGCGAAGGTGTGTTCAAACACCTTTCGTATAACTTCCGGGCACTGTACGCGGACTTTTAAGGGCAGGATAGATCCCGCCACTTTTAATTTACCGTAGAGATTTAATCAAATATTTTGTTTTGCGTTGTGTGGGACGACACGACGTAGACTGTCAATTAAGGGCGTTGCCGGGTTGAGAATTTGGTATAGGGAAATACATGTTAATTAAATTCGGGTTTTTGAAGTTAACTTTGAAGATATGAACTTGAAACAAACACTTAAGTTTGAGAAATGACACTCTCAATCTGTGCATCGAGGCAAATACAACAATTTATTTTTCAGTGGCGTTTTATTTAATTGTTAAGTTTTCTTATCTTTCCAGGAAACAGGCTATACATTAATGTTACAAAAGGCTTCGATGGCATAGTAACACGTATTTTTCTGCTCAAACAATCCTAGTGGTATAAATCTATCTTTAACAGGGACGCCAAAAAACCCGAATTTCATTAACATGTATCCTAAGTCTGAACTGTTTCCACTGCTTTCAGTTGGTGACACGTGTGTAGTCGCCCGCACAAAATAATCACTTATTTCTGGTTGGCTGTTATCTGTTAGAAAGTAACGAGTGAAGTAAAACTGTAACAATTTCAGATCACTTAGAACCCTTTGTCTACGCTCTGTCGTGACAAACATCACTGCACACTTTCTAAAATAGACTGTGTCGAAATAAGTGATAAATCCTAGAAGTGTCGGATCAGTCCCCCTTAAATTAATCTTGAGATACTCAGTGTAGTCACAATCCAGGAAATACCACGGTAACTACGTGAATACACGCGCATTTTAGAGGACATAAAAGCCCCTGTCATTATACATATATGAAAAAAATAAACCACACAAATATTGTTGAACACGTAATCTCGCATGCACGGTCACTGTCTATACAAAAAAAAAAATTTTCTAGCTTGAAGAAATTCTTCACAATACCAAACAAATTTACTTGTGAAGTATACCCGTCAGTATATTAAATGTTAAACGCTACTTAAATCAGCTGTTGCCATNGCCAAACAAATTTACTTGTGAAGTATACCCGTCAGTATATTAAATGTTAAACGCTACTTAAATCAGCTGTTGCCATCGGGGACGACATAAATACACGTTTGTGGCGCAATGCTCCAGTTGTGGGTAAGCTTGTCGCTTATCAGTTGGTGCGGTCACTGACCCGCAAAGTCGTCGCAAGTTGTACTCTTGCTGTGTGCCTCATTGCGGTGAGGCGAGCTAAGGCGTGTAGTGGACACTATTGGGCACGGCTGATCATGCTTTCCAATTGCTATACACAGAATCTAGTCTTTCTGAGTAAATATGTTGCATGTAATTTTAACGTTGTTGATTATATCTTTGTTTATATAAAATAATGTGTGGGTTCCAAATGAAGTATCTTGTAATATTAGATATGCAAACTTACTCATTATCTTTATTTTTGGACGGTGCTGTTTTTTTCTATGACCTTGTACTTTTCGCGACTGCCCGCGTGGCAATCACGAGACCCTTATAAATCACATGGTTTGTTCTGGGTGAAGTACGTAGCTGTGCCTTGTTCACTCAATAATTCATTCGCCTCTGTATCAGTACATCTTCTGTTACATAGCGCGGAATAACGCTCATATTGATGTAATGTTAGNATAATTCATTCGCCTCTGTATCAGTACATCTTCTGTTACATAGCGCGGAATAACGCTCATATTGATGTAATGTTAGGTTTTTTCTGTTAAATAGTGTTGCAGTGTTGCGTGGGAAAAAAAATTATGCTACTTACCGTATTGCACTGTGAAGTCCACAACCACTACTTCATACGAATTCTCAATGTGCTTTGTGCAGTACTGTTGTTTTTCAGGTCTTTTTTATCGGTGGCGTTGTTTGGAAACTATTTCGATGTGATATGCTTGTATACGCATATTTTTGTTTTTTTAAGACAGCCAATGCTACGTTATTTTGTACAGAACAATGTATTTTGTATATCAAACGAAATATTTTTATTATACAAACGAAAATCTGCCAGGAATGCCCAAAATTATGTGAAAATAATTCTGTGCAACTTAACATTTTGTGTGTTATGTACACTGGAGAGCCAAAAAAACTGGTATAGGAGTGCGTATGCAAATAACAGAGGTATGGAACCTATCAGAGTAACGCAATGCGGTCGGCAGCTAGATCGGTTACTGCTGCTACAGTGGCAGGTTATCAAGAAGTAAGTGAGTTTTAACGTGGTGTTATAGTCGGCGCACGAGAGATGGGACATAGCATCTCCGAGGTAGCGATAACATTTGGATGTTCGCGTACGACCATTTCACGAGTGTACCGTGAATATCAGGAATCCGGTAAAACATCACATCTTCGACATCGCTGCTGCCGGAAAAAGATTGTGAAAAAACGGGACAAACGACGACTGACGAGAATCATTAAACGTGACAGACGTGCAACCCTTTCTCAAATTGGCGCAGATTGGATTTGTGGACTGCCCTGCAGGATTCGTGGTGTGAATTGCCTCTTTCATACCTTCAGACATTATTTGAGCCCATGCCACGTCGTCTTGCGGTACTTCTTAGGGCTCGGGGGGGGGGGGCTACACGATATTAGGCAGGTGTACCCGTTTCTTTGGCTCGTCAGTGTATAAAGAGACGTTCATTACAGAAAATAAGTGACTAAATAAATTTTAATCATAATATTGTTAGCCCCTTGAGCCAGAAAACAAAACAGCAAGGTGGCTGCACATAGCTTACAAACAAAAACTGCTCATATTTTTTTTTTTTTTCAATTTTAAATGCAATTTTTAAATTAAAGCCATGTGAACGCAAGTGTCTGAAGCTTAAAACTAGTTATAGATGGTAACAAAAGGTCACAACCAAAAATTCTGTAGAAAAAATTTCTCGCTAAATAAGTGGCGAATTTGTTTTCATGATATAGCCCCATTTTCTATTTTAATATGAGTTATGTGATTGTTTTTTAAAAGAAAAAAAGTCTGCCAATTCGAATTTCCCAGCCCGCCAAAGAACACTGGAGTACTCGAAAAACTGGGTGGCCAACTTTCTACCATCATACTTTAATGCCAAGAAGCAAAAAATGCCGAAGTGGAGAATGCTTCGAAAGTGTTTCAAGTGCCATAAAGTTCTGTCCACATCGCAGAAATAATGCAAAGCAGGCCTATTCATCGAATGTTTTAAATTTTTACTTATTCCAGAACAATTGTGTCGCAACAGAATGGCGGCCAACCTTCGTCTACCATCGAAACCAAACGTATAGAAGTTAACTTACTTTGAAGCTTCGCGCAGAATACTAAGGTGAAAGGCCGATCGTAGCATACACAACGGCTCGGCGAGACGATACGTGCCTTTATCTGCAAAGCTTAGTACACACCATACGCGCTGTCCTACAATGTCGTAAGTAATTAAGTACTTAATATGGCCGCCTGGGTAATCCACCGAGCGGTGTGCACAGCTCCAGCAGAAAACGTTTTATTTAAAAAAAACTGTCTAACGTGTCTGAGTAAGGTCTGCTTGCGAATATCAGATAAGAAACGTTGCGCGCATGTATACATTTTTCATTTTTCAGTTCCTCCATTTCTCTCTGAAAGCATGTTTTTGTAATGGTGAAAATGACTTAAACCGGTGTTTTCGCGGTCATCTTTACGTATAAATATCCCGGTATAAAACATTTAAAAAAAATAGGGACGTGCATAAAACCTTTATTTTTATTATTCAGTCATAAAATGGTAAGGGTCTTCGCTGAAAGTTTCACAGAAGCGCGTTATAGACGGCAAGGTTGCGCGCCAGTTCAACGCTTTGCTCGTAGAGGCGATGAGAGGGTTGATGCGCATGTCTCGGTCGCCCCTAGCGCTCCCGCGCTTTTAGACCTCAGACGTGCAAGATTCCTTCAACCAGGCGGCCGCCAGGAATTTAGAAACTGAAAAATGATGGGGCACGCACATGTCGAATGGGGGAAGAAAGTGAAGAAACACTTGCATGTGTCTTAGGCATGCTTTTCCTTGCCAGTTGTCACCCGTTCTACTCCACAAGCCCTATCCTCGCAGTAAGATGAAAAATAAAATTAATTTGTTGTTTATGTACACAATGTCATTTTAAAATGTATACAGACGAGATAAAAAATTTACTCGTGAAAAGCATGACTCGGTTTTTTAGAATAGTTTTCACTCTATAAAATATATTTAATATTTATCGTTATGTTCTTCAGTCACGCACCCATCACGTCCATTATGACAGGTGATTTTTTTTTAAACAGGTGCATGTGCCCTCCTGACCCATCCACCCCCCCCCNNNNCCCCCCCCCTTTTTTTTTATTTCTTAAATTCGCACCTGGCTCCCACTAGTAAATCAGTTTCCCATTGATTTTGTGATGTTAATTTATAAACCGGTGATATATTTTTCAAATCGCACATGAGAAACAGTTATTCTACGTGTTTTGGCAAACGAGGGGATCGATCGACACCAGTAGTCTGTAGGGATTTTAATCAACCACGAATGTCGCGGCGTTTTATTCTCTAATATCCACTCCCACTAAGGTGAACCGGGTTCGATTCACGGCCAGGGTCCGCGGTGTTTTCCGCAAGTGAGAACCTTTTCCTGTTCACACCGTCATTGCATTCCCACGCTAATCCGTCTTCACTTCATTCATCCTCACCGGCACACAAGCATATTTAGCGGGAAATAAAATTATAAAGCAAGGCTTTTATCATAATTACTCAGTAGTAAAAACAATCTAACATTTTTACAGATATATTCAGTAATTTATACTATACACACCCATTTTAGCAGCAGTGAAAATCATTTTTATATTTAAATTAAATGTATATTAAATCCATTATTTAAAATAATTTAACATTAGTACTAATATATTCTCCCAACCATAGTAATTATGACTGTCCTCCTTGATAAAATGTTCTTGCAAAATGTGTTTTTTAAAGCTCTGAAGCATCCGAAACGGAAATAAGCTTAAATTTATATAAAAATAGAAGTACAGATTTTTTTTTAACACTTAAGTATATAAGTTTTTTAAAAAAATATTTTACAGTGTTACAAGATGAATGCATTTTCCTTTCATCTGCAACATAATTCTTATTTTTCTGAAAAATGTTGGTAGCGTGTGTATACTGAGTAATGCGTGTTGTATAGTCTGGTGCATTGCAAAATAGCCCCTTTTGAAATGCGCTGCAGTGTGTTTGAAATACCAGTTTTCCTGCGAAACTATTAACTTGCTTCCAATGTGCTGATCTACGAAAAGAACACGCACATCAAACGAGAGCTGTTGAGTGCTTTCAAGACGTCACACATTAGAAACACCATTTCAGAGTACATACTCCAAAATGGCTAACAACTGGTTTTTTTTTTTTTTCAAAGTGCTGTATCTCGAAATACAGTATACGCTTCATATAAATACAAACCTACTCGAGGACCCGTCATTGAACCTTCTTAGAGACTTTTCGTCATTAAAATAATGGAGTCACCGCTGAAAGTCACATACTGTAGGTACACGCAGCAGCGCGACAAGAACACTGCACGCCAGTTCAGAGCCCTGCTCTTAGAGACGATGGCGCACTTGATGCGCGTGGCAGTGTCGCCCTTATCGCGCCCGCACTTCTCCGTCTCAAACGCGGTTAAAAGCTCTAAGTAGGCCTTCAGCACCGACCAATCCTCTCGACTTGTAATTGCCACCTCCGCGAGGCTCCTCGCTAAACGAGGCCCGGTTCAAAGTGCGTTGTTGGTTTGTTACTTGCTGTGTTCCAACTCAACTGGTAAGGCCGGGATTACGATGACTTCACGTTCACGTAAGTCGACTACACCTTGACTGGCGTGTTCCAAGGATACCTGTTACGATCATTTCACGTAACGTTCACGTGATGGAAAAGCTTGTCAATGTCTAGCTTTTGCGTGATGCTCGTTACGTGACTCTGCACCACGTGATCTCGCTGGCCAATCCCAATACGGACGTTATAGTTTTATATTTACTTTTCAGGGGGGGGGGTGGTTATTTCGCGATGTCGTCTATTTACTTTTTTAATTCATGTACCGCATATATAACTATCCCGTGGGAATGAGGACGAAAGTGTAATACACGTTAAACTAAAATTACGTTTTTTTTTAATGCGTAAAATGTAGGGAACTCTACATTGCCGCAGTTTATTAATTCTGTTTCTCAGAGGTGTAAAAGTTAAGGCATGAAATACACTATGTTAACGGTTAAGTTTAAAATTTTTAGTGGACTTATTTCATTAAACCAAATTTTAATTTTCTTTGCAGTTGAAAGTTTATTACGTACGATTTATTCCATGTACACGAAAACGTGCCTACATCTCCCAGAGACATTTCATTCTTGAGGTTATGACGATGTCATAGTTGTTATTATCAAAGTTTGCATGAATCACGAACGTCGTACTTTCGCAACCTGTTCTGCCACGTCAATATTAAAACACAAATACTTCTGTATAGCGTTAATTTTGAGAGTTTTCTATCAGAAAAGCAACAAACTTATCCCCGACATTTTCATTCAGTGCACAGAAGTGCTTGAATAAAATACAGAATGTTTACCATTAAGTTCGAAATTTTTGTAAACCTATTTCATTAAACAATATTTTCATTTTTTTTCTGCAGATTAAATTCATTACATACGATTTATTCCATATACACGAAAAGGAGTTTACATCTACCAGACAATTTGTTCTTAATGTTATGACGATGACATATAAACTTTTCAAAGTTTGTTTGAATCACGAACGTCATACTTTTGCAACATGATCATGCCACATCAATATTAACATACAAATACACCTGTATATAATAAATTTTGAGTTTTCAATCTGAAAAGCAAAAAACCTTATCCCCTATATTTTATTCAGTGTACAAAGGTTACGTACTTGCGTGAAGCATCATAATATATTACCCAAAAAGACCACGTTTTACGTACACCCGAAAGTGTACCTTGATGCTTGTTACGTGTAACGTAACGTCAACGTAATCCCGGCCTAAGGAGTCTTAACTGGTTGCGTCATCAAAACTGCATCGAGGTGACGTCAAGTAAGGGCTGTTACAAATCAAACGAAGGGCATTATGCACACTCAAATGTACCCTCCCGCCAAGGGCACGAGCAACGTCGCCTTCACGTACCCTTCGCTGCAAGTTGTGTTTTTCAATTGTTAACCATTTTGCATCTTCTTAACTGTCATTCTCTTAGCACTGTTGGTCGTGCACAAACCGAGGCAACATAAGAAAATCCGCAAAATACATTTTTAACGCGTGCAAGATGCAGGCGTTGCATTGAAGCAGCTTTTACACGACTCTACGTGCAAACCCCATGCAAGATGGCACACTCACGCGAGAATATACAGTAACTTACAAGAAGGTTTCCATACGATGTCATGGAGATAGAACATGTCCATATTTTTTTTTTAAGCAAGTCACGCGGAATAAGCAATAATTCTATTCGTCCGTTTAAGCTTGTCGTGTAATCACTGTGCATCAACCAAAGAGATATAAGCAGGTCACGGTAAAGTGAGCACTTTTGAAAGTCCTGCTTAGGATCTAATTTCCTTCCCCAATTTGTATCCTTCCACCATATGGAAAATTAATTTTGCCATTGACCATATCATTTTATTCGTGCGTTATTAAAGTGTAACTGTGGATTTTTCAGAAATGTATACACATATGTTACTAATGTGCTAACACACTTATGCACATTAAACAAACATAAAATAGATTAACTGTCCATAAATTCAAATAGCCACACTTATAATACCACGCTAACACATGGAACTATTTTTCCCTCCTCGTCACCAACTTTAGACAGCTTACTAATCGGCATTCTNATAATACCACGCTAACACATGGAACTATTTTTCCCTCCTCGTCACCAACTTTAGACAGCTTACTAATCGGCATTCTCGGTAAATACCCGTAACGCGCAGTGATTTTTTTCAAATGTAGATTTCAAAAGTGCCCACTTTACTACAAACAGCCTACATGAATAAATCGTGCATTTAAACTGCGCAAAGAATAATATGGTGAAACATCTTAGCCTTGTGAGAGAGAAATCGGGGAGGTTTGTGTTGAGAAAATGTATTAAATGGGGTCAGAAAAGTGAGAAAAACACCCATCTCCCAGCGCAGCCGTTGGAGGACCGTAAAGGNACGAAAAGGAGTTTACATCTACCAGACAATTTGTTCTTAATGTTATGACGATGACATATAAACTTTTCAAAGTTTGCATGAATCACGAACGTCATACTTTTGCAACATGATCATGCCACATCAATATTAACATACAAATACACCTGTATATAATAAATTTTGAGTTTTCAATCTGAAAAGCAAAAAAACTTATCCCCTATATTTTATTCAGTGTACAAAGGTTACGTACTTGCGTGAAGCATCATAATATATTACCCAAAAAGACCACGTTTTACGTACACCCGAAAGTGTACCNATTTTGAGTTTTCAATCTGAAAAGCAAAAAACCTTATCCCCTATATTTTATTCAGTGTACAAAGGTTACGTACTTGCGTGAAGCATCATAATATATTACCCAAAAAGACCACGTTTTACGTACACCCGAAAGTGTACCTTGATGCTTGTTACGTGTAACGTAACGTCAACGTAATCCCGGCCTAAGGAGTCTTAACTGGTTGCGTCATCAAAACTGCATCGAGGTGACGTCAAGTAAGGGCTGTTACAAATCAAACGAAGGGCATTATGCACACTCAAATTTACCCTCCCGCCAAGGGCACGAGCAACGTCGCCTTCACGTACCCTTCGCTGCAAGTTGTGTTTTTCAATTGTTAACAATTTTGCATCTTCTTAACTGTCATTCTCTTAGCACTGTTGGTCGTGCACAAACCGAGGCAACATAATAAAATCCGCAAAATACATTTTTAACGCGTGCAAGATGCAGGCGTTGCATTGAAGCAGCTTTTACACGACTCTACGTGCAAACCCCATGCAAGATGGCACACTCACGCGAGAATATACAGTAACTTACAAGAAGGTTTCCATACGATGTCATGGAGATAGAACATGTCCATATTTTTTTTTTAAGCAAGTCACGCGGAATAAGCAATAATTCTATTCGTCCGTTTAAGCTTGTCGTGTAATCACTGTGCATCAACCAAAGAGATATAAGCAGGTCACGGTAAAGTGAGCACTTTTGAAAGTCCTGCTTAGGATCTAATTTCCTTCCCCAATTTGTATCCTTCCACCATATGGAAAATTAATTTTGCCATTGACCATATCATTTTATTCGTGCGTTATTAAAGTGTAACTGTGGATTTTTCAGAAATGTATATACATATGTTACTAATGTGCTAACACACTTATGCACATTAAACAAACATAAAATAGATTAACTGTCCATAAATTCAAATAGCCACACTTCTAATACCACGCTAACACATGGAACTATTTTTCCCTCCTCGTCACCAACTTTAGACAGCTTACTAATCGGCATTCTCGGTAAATACCCGTAACGCGCAGTGATTTTTTTCAAATGTAGATTTCAAAAGTGCCCACTTTACTACAAACAGCCTACATGAATAAATCGTGCATTTAAACTGCGCAAAGAATAATATGGTGAAACATCTTAGCCTTGTGAGAGAGAAATCGGGGAGGTTTGTGTTGAGAAAATGTATTAAATGGGGTCAGAAAAGTGAGAAAAACACCCATCTCCCAGCGCAGCCGTTGGAGNGGGGGGGATTTAAAACATGATCTCCTTGACGTGAGTAGAGTCTCTGTTCCTGATAAACGGTTAATTCAGCACTTATGAAATCCTTTCATAATTGTCACTCTCACTACCTGCATGTATTTTAACGGACACATTGGTTAGTTTTGCGCCTAGTAAAGTTGGCAACGACGGAGGAGAAAGTAGTTCCATGTCTCATCGCTGAATTAAAAGTGTTAAACATTTGTGAATACTGAAATTATTTCTTTTTGATTTGTTTCTGTAATTCATTTTAGTGTAATAACTTGCAAGTTCGTAAACTACTTAAGTTTCTAACAATTTCGTAGTTTCACTTGATCGACGCACGAACAAAGTGATCAGGAGCATAGCGATGTTAAAACTTTTTTCAGGCTATTGTTTCATGCCGTGACGAAAAATAATGTAACACGTTAAAAAATTTAGACAGTTATTTTAGCCTCACGAACGCCCTAACATTTGTTTTTGTCGAGTGTATCGGACACGCTAATTATCAAGTAGTCCCACCTGAGTGCCTTCGAAGCAAGACGCAAATGACTTCACTTTATGGGCAAGAGTATCATCGTGCTGGTACAGGAAATAGCCTATTCTAAACTGTAGCCACGTCGCAGGATGTATCTTAACTGCCCATTGATCAAAACTAATGGTCCAAGCACACAACAGGAGAAACGGCCCCAAAATCCATTACCTACCGCCGCCAAATTTTAGTGTAAGCCGTATTTGATATTTTGCATCTCTGAAAATTTGGCTGTAACATTATCGCCAGTCATTGGGAGATCAGAATTTGCTGTATTATTAGGGATCAAAAATGTGTGTTACCCATGATTGGTTATAGATTGGCGTAATAGTCATGCGTACCTACGACGAATAAGGCTAACGGTTATAACGAATTCGTTTAATCTCCCGTAGTTTCTGAAATTTTGCAAATAACTAATTTTGATTCACAGTTTTCAAGGGTTTTGTCTCTTCCTTAACAATCGCGCTAGGTCATATATAGTATTATGTTTTCTACCCGATATTCCATCAAGAAGGGGCCGCGGTGGTGTAGTGGCCAGACTGCTTGCCTCCCACCTAGGCGAACCAGGCTCGGTTCCCAGCGGGGTCGCTCCCCGATTGTCGCATACGGGAATGGTGCCGGTTGATGCCGCTCGTCTCGGGGATCTCCCCGTTTCCCCCGCTCTTGAATTCCGGCGCTGCTCCATACTCACCTCACTTCACCCTCATCGGCTCTCAAGACCTCAGGTGTCAAGATCCGCCCAAATTTCTCCATTTCACTCCATCAAGAATGATCTCGTAGTGTGTGTACGTGGAGTTCAGAATAACACTGGTTTTATTCTTCCGTTTTAGCTATACGGTTTTTTAGCAACAGGTTTCTAAAAAAATTGGAAAATATTGCTGGCAACTTACGCCATTTTGGTGGCGTGTGCAGTTATAGTCCGCGTTGCACGTGGCTGTTTTACTTCTGTATTCTCAAGTATTCTTTGCCACGGCATTATTCAGTGTCCGAGCACCAAGTGGGGTCGTATTCTGGGGATGGAGGGGCACTTCGCCCAATGCCCGTTCCCCTTCTTCAAGGTAATTGTTTCTTTAAGTTTACTTTAAGGTAACTTTGAAGTTAGTAGCCTATACTTCTTTTCTGTTTAATAATGACTTCAGTCATAATTTGGGTTTTTTTTATAGGAGAATGGGTAACACATTATATTCCCCAAACTTTTCTCTAAATATCGCCTACATCCAATTCTAACGCACAATCTCTTACACTAGCGCTGTAACAAACTCATCCATAGGAGTTGGCGGTTATGAATGTAACACAAATAAAGGAACAATATCCTCTACTCGCTAATCTGTTTTGCGTTATACGTTATTTAGTCATAATTACAGCCATATTACTGATCACGTGTGTCTAGCTTGCGTTGCCTAACAAATGAGCGTCTATCTATAAAAAAAAATCGAATCTCTCTATCCATAACGGTGCAAAAAGAATGTTAAATAATAGTCTACTGGCTACCATTAGTGTTAGTCGTACGTGTACACCTATATACGCATGTGCATAAATAAAATACACGCACACACACAAGGTTTGGTGCATAGCGAAAGCCNCCCCTCCCTCTTCTTAACACTCTCGCCAATACTCCGCCCTTATTGAAAATTGCTGGATTCTCCCCTTTCACTAAGTCGGTTACGTTACAAGTGTTAAGGGGCCTACCCAGTCACCACGGAAAACTTTTAGCAAAGAGTAGCCACAATATAATCACAGGTATAAAAAAAACCTTGTGAAAATTTTAAATTCTTGTGTTCTGCATTTGTGTCTGTGTATTTACATATAGTCTGTTTTTTTATATAATTTTGACCGTGTTTATCTAAGCGGTAGGCTATGTCTTGTCTCACCTTGTCTGATGTAACGTACTTCACTTTCTCTCAATGTCTAACCTGTCCGTCACGAGTGCACATGTTTACGGGATGCCAGTAACGCTATCCTAACAGCTTTCTTTCAGTACACAAGTATACGCTATTCACGGTAAAGTGAGCACTTTTTGAAGCCCTCTCATTTGGAATAACAGTCAGTAACCATATTTTAGTGTAGCCTTAGACGTTAACTTTCGAGTCCGGTGAAATGTATATGCTGCGTTTATTATTTACATGGCAATATTTATTTTAAAAAGTGGTGGAAGGATTTTTTAAAAATGGCTGAAAGGGAATAGTAACTAGGGCCTCAGAAGTGCTCACTTTACCGTGAATAGCCTACAGTAGGGGCGGCGTGCCGCTGTGCTTGTGGAAGCAGTTTAGGACGGGCGCACTATGGGACGCAGTGCAGAGTAGTTCAGCAGACTTCAAAAAACGTACGAATGAAAACTCCAAGAGATCATGCGTTTTGGACCCCTGCATTTTGTATTCATTTAAATCTTTTCATAACTATTCTCCACCGCTTGATATTAAAAATCAAAGCTTGAGGGTGCTGCTTAACAAAAAATACACTATTTTATAAATGTAAGAAATATTCTACAACCTGTATACGTTACTTACAAAAACTATTTTCTCGAATAAAATTATTTTTTTTGCATTATGGCATGTGAAAATTACAATTTTAGTGTTTTTAGGATGTACAAATAATACAAATTAACTTGCCTACCCAAATAAAATAATTCACAGTGAAATAAGACACCATGAGATACTTCAAAATATCCTTAGCAATTTTTAAAAATTGCTTTAAAAAAATAAATTTTTTAATATTTTTTATTTGTAGCAGTTTGGTTTTTTGTGAAACTTTTCTGCGCGCACCTTAAAATTATTCAAGACATTACCTTATAGTCGCCATTGTTAAATTTTGTTAAAACGTCTTCGCTTATATTATTTATACGTCCCATAAACACTGAAATTGTGGTTTTGACACACCACGATATTTTTATATTTTTTTATGCCAGAAAAGAGTAAAATGTCCAACATTTTAACGGTGTTTCACGCAAATATAAAAAAGTGAATATTTTGGAGACCACCGGCCTTAAGGACGCAGTCTGCCTACGTCAGGAGAGAGAAATGGTTCAGTCATGTATAGTTGTCATTTAAAAACTATTCAGTATTTTTTGAGAGGTGTCTGTTTACGAATAGGTTTATAGTCCATTCACGCTTACTTCCAACTTTTCTACAGCACTGCTAAAGTTCTACTTTTATAATAATCCTCTGCATCGTGCAAACAAAGCTTAACCGAATATAGAATATTCCACTGAAGNTTTCTACAGCACTGCTAAAGTTCTACTTTTATAATAATCCTCTGCATCGTGCAAACAAAGCTTAACCGAATATAGAAGATTGCGCTGAATGGACAACGCACCGCATTCATGTGCACTCGTTTTATGATATTCTGCATAAGGACTATTTCTCACTAGGTATTACCAACACGCGTATTTTTTCCCTGTTTCTATTCATGTTAGTTGTAAATAAAGTATATAATTTACTGATAAAATATTTAAGAGAAAGTTCAATTTATCCAAACATAAGGTACTTTTATGTTGAGACAATTATAAAGCGCTTGTGATATTTAGGAAAGAACCCCTCAAAATGTTATATTCAAAAAGTGTGAAGGAAAACGTGAAATATGNCGCTTACTTCCAACTTTTCTACAGCACTGCTAAAGTTCTACTTTTATAATAATCCTCTGCATCGTGCAAACAAAGCTTAACCGAATATAGAATATTCCACTGAAGGGACAACGCACCGCATTCATGTGCACTCGTTTTATGATATTCTGCATAAGGACTATTTCTCACTAGGTATTAGCAACACGCGTATTTTTTCCCTGTTTCTATTCATGTTAGTTGTAAATAAAGTATATAATTTACTAATAAAATATTTAAGAGAAAGTTCAATTTATCCAAACATAAGGTACTTTTATGTTGAGACAATTATAAACCGCTTGTGATATTTAGGAAAGAACCCCTCAAAAGGTTATATTCAAAAAGTGTGAAGGAAAACGTGAAATATTCTATAAGAAACTTTTCAAGTTTGAACCCAACTTTTTTCTTTTTCAGTCTCTGTCGTGTATTTTTATAGTAGAAAAGGGCAAATACGACGGTTTAAAAATCATATTCATGTATGAAACTTTCGGCACAGCATACCTAATACAGCATAGGGACACGTAGCACACCTTTTGTCTTTATTGCACAATTAAATGATAGGGTCCCCTCTGAAAGTCCTGTGAGGCGAATCTGCGAGAGAGAGAGAGTGCACGCTAGTCGAATGCCTTGCGCGTAAGGGCGACCAGCATTCGATGCGCGTACCCGGGTCGCCCCTACAGCTTCCTCGCTTCTAGGCCTCGCAAATAAAAAAATGTTTGGACGTGCAAAATACCTTCAACCAGACGTACAGAGCTGTTTAACATAATTTCACTTGCATGNGGGACACGTAGCACACCTTTTGTCTTTATTGCACAATTAAATGATAGGGTCCCCTCTGAAAGTCCTGTGAGGCGAATCTGCGAGAGAGAGAGAGTGCACGCTAGTCGAATGCCTTGCGCGTAAGGGCGACCAGCATTCGATGCGCGTACCCGGGTCGCCCCTACAGCTTCCTCGCTTCTAGGCCTCGCAAATAAAAAAATGTTTGGACGTGCAAAATACCTTCAACCAGACGTACAGAGCTGTTTATCATAATTTCACTTGCATTNTTTCACTTGCATGTATATTTTCTCACGTGAGACGATTACACTAACGTTTGTGAAAAATGCAACACCAAGAATGATACATGTGATTGAAATGAACTTTATACCATAGATGAGGTACATGATAATACACCATTTATTAGGATTACAGAACTGTACAAGATCTCTGTCCTTGAGAATTCAGTATGGTGTGAAGCCCCGACATGCTGCAATCGGAGCCCCTAAACGTCGTGGCATGGAAGCAAAGAAGATATGGATATGTTCCTGGGGAGTCTCCCTCCACGCGGTTTGTATGCGAGTCCACAAAGCATCAACAGTGTTTGCTGGAGGACCGTGAAAAACAAGTCGCTGACCAACCATATCCCAGACATGTTCGATGGGCGACATGTCAGGCGAACGTGCAGGCCAGGAAAGCAGTAGTACCCGTCGTTCATTGAAGGAGGCTTGCACATTCCTCGCCACATGTGGCCGGGCACTGTCATGCTGAAATATGGCATGTGGAGTTGCCTGAAGGAGGAGCAGTACCTCGGGCTCTAAAACCTCCCTGATGTAGCGATTGCTGTTCAGATTGCCCTCAATAAGTAGGAGTCGATATTGCATTTTGTATCCAATGACTTTCGATTAATGGTTTTTTTCGAGTTTTTAGGATTTTGCTGCCGTGTTTCGTCACGAGTTTTGTTGGTTTTCGACGTTTATTGTGTTAGCAATTTAAATTTTCCCTGGATGTACGGGTTACCCCAAGGCCACGTGCCTTTGCACGATTGATGTGAATATGAAGAAGAAGAAGAATAAGAATAAGAAGAAGATGGTGGATTGTTGCGGGATATATTTTGCTGGTGACATTGATGACTAAGGAAGAAAATAATACCCAGAACTAACAGATTTAATTCAAAACTTTACTTATACTTGCAACATTNCATTGATGACTAAGGAAGAAAATAATACCCAGAACTAACAGATTTAATTCAAAACTTTACTTATACTTGCAACATTTATGGTTAGAATTATGTTTTTAAGATATGTAATTTTTTCTTGGGTGTAGCGAATTGGCTTTAAAAACATGTTAGCAATTATGATGAAACGTGCCGACACTTCCGATAAGTGAGCTGTAAAAACTCGGTGAACGCCATTGTGCATGCGATCTCTTTCGTCATGTTTATAGTAATACCTTCCTGGAGTTTTCAGAATATTTTGTAGGTAGTTAATTATTTTTTATATGATTTCATTAAGCATAGTTGGTTGTAGGGATACCTGTTTAGTGGTTTTTATTGCGTGAAATGTAATAGCCCATGGGCACGTGTATGGCTTGGTCCGTCATTTTCTGTGCCATCTTGAATAGCCACAATTTATTTACGTTTTGAAGTAAGTTTGTTAGTTTCGGTAAATCCGTAAACTGTCGTATTTACTTAACGATACTGCAAATTAATTACTTCGTATCAGTGACAGACAAACGTGTCCACCGATTTCCAAAGAACTTTTTTTGTGTTCAGGAGTTGTGAAATATAATTACAAACAGTAAGTTACTGTGTTTTGAAAATAACGTATTTTGAAATAGTTACTACAATGTTTGAAACATACATGGCTTAAAAAAAACCACCAGTTAAACGCTGTTTTTTTTTTCTAGTTTTGAAATGACATGTTTATTACATGGAAAATCAAGTGTTAGGTTAACTTCACCAAAAAAATACTTACGTAAAAATTTGTTTATTACTCGCATCGGTAGCAACCGCAACATATTTTTCGCGTTTTGTTCTTTCGGTGTGGCTGAAACTTTCCAGGTTGTAAAAGTTTTAATGTTACTTTCCGTATTAATAACATTTTACACTGTTCTAACAAATCAATATGCTGTCCAAAATGATATTGTCTTGCAAAAAGAGCTGCAAAACAATACCATTTCATGAGAGACGTTAAAATCCCCCTTCCATCTGCGATAGAATAAACAGGGCAATAGCAGTATAACTTGGCCATGGTAAAAAACAAAACAAGTTGAAATGGTAACCTACATTCATCATAGAATTTTTTACAGACATTTCCTTAATTGACTGAACAGCTGTGGTGGAAGAATACATTGTGACCGCTCTTATTTTCTATAACTGTCAACATTTAGTGTACTTATGTGACATGGAGTAGGTATTGTGACGACCTACGCACATCAAAAATTCGCCTAAGTTCACCTCGCCTTGGATTACTGTTTCTACACGAGGGTCGTGGAAAAAGGCTTACTTTTGCTGCGATGGGGCCCGCTCAACTGACCATCTCGCTGCTGTTGCCTGCATGAGTGCTGGACGGCAAATGGTGCGTGGCGAGCTAGTGTGCTGCTTCGAAGCTTCGCCTACTGCCGCTTCCCTTCTCTGCGCGACTCCAATACAACGTGACGCCTGCCAGCCATGACGTCACCAGGGGGCGTTTCCGCTCCGTGAACGTCAGAAATTGTTCCAGAAGACGACAAGAAAATTGCAAAATGCTTGTGTTCTCCCCTGCTCGGGGAGATAGGCCAGGGACTTTATCAGGGAAGGAACTGCTGTTCGTCTGTTTTAAATTCGGAAGGGGGGGGGTTGTATTGAATAACTATTAAAATATATGTAATCTCGATTTTTAATTATTTTTTATAAGGGGAAAATATACATTAATTAATATATATTTGTGGGGGATTTAAAGTTATGGTATTTTAGTAAACATTTTTAATCGATTTTGTATTACCGTATTGGGAATTGATATTTTTGTATTTCAAGAAAGGGGAAAACATATAAGAATTTGGTAACTACTATTTTTTTACTGTGCAAACCCAAAGTAAGCTTTATGATGCCCTTTGATGACACACTAACAGGGGGTCTCTATTCTTTGAAAAATGAACATCTTCCTGAGGAAACAGAGACCATGTCCTATTTGCATGTGTCGGCTGAAACCGTCACAGTATCTGGTCAAGGTATGGCTCAGAACTAAACCCGACCGTATTTATCTTAGGCAGTATGAGAATTAGAATGGGGTGCGTCTCAGGGCAAGCCCTATACGCCTTAGGTCGGGTTGATTAAGTTTCAAAGGGTCGCATGCATCGCGACTAGGGTTGTCTGGTGCCATGGCCGCGCCCCGAAAGAGTAAGGGTCTAGATGGAATAGCACCAGAAAAACCAGTGCAAAGCGGATTGTGCAGTGGGGAAAATCTGTGTGAAGGTCGCGGAGTATAAATATACATACTGTTACCGGCAGATATCTGTGCACACTTTGTCCCCTCCTACTCTCCGGAATGCGGCTCGGCACGGACCGGCCTGTAGCTGAGCGGAAAGTCAGCGGCCCGGCAGTGTACGCGCGGACATAAAAACATTCGCCATTTTGTCTCGAGTAACAGCAAGTGCAAAGTCGGACACGGAGACTTTTTGTCTGGCGACAACAGATAGCAGTGCTCGTGTGACAGTGAGTGCTGGATGATTTCTTCACCTTCTGCGTGTGCTGTTCGACAGAAGTCGATTGCTTTCCTGTTATTAAGCGCGAATTTTCTGTTAAAATATTCAACAGTGTGGAAATAAAATCACGTTAGATGAAAGCAACGACGATGGAGCTGGAATATTTTCTGAGGTTTGGTGCATCAACAGATCACTTGTTCCTTTTCCACATTTTCATCATATGAAGACAAAGTAAATGTATTACAAACTCTTTCGCAATTAAATCGGGGGCCGGAAGGGGATATAAATATTTTATGTGAAGATGTATGGAGTGACATAAGAAATATCTCGACGGGAATGCATTATTCAAGACAATATCTGTTCACAAAGTTTGCAAACATCGAGGGGCTTAAGACAGCATAATGTTAAACCAATTTGAACATATTTTACAATGTAGCATATTTACTTCTAAAAATTTCCATAAATCATGCAAATAATAACACACAAAGGCGTACAGAGTTGTCATCTATCTAGTCAATGCCAAGTGTAATTTCGTANAAAATCATGCAAATAATAACACACAAAGGCGTACAGAGTTGTCATCTATCTAGTCAATGCCAAGTGTAATTTCGTAGCATATCCATAGTTGTTGGCACGATCTTTTTGATGGTATAGAATTATTGAATTGTATCTCGTATTACTCTCATGTCGAAATTATTAATCGCGATACAACGTTTAGTTTTGCGGCTGCGAACAAAATTGTAATAAATAATAATACATTTAAAACATGTTTTATTATATTATCGTTACATTAAATGACAAGAATATTTAGTGTAATCACCGCTAGACAATAACACAAAATAGAACTGAGAAAAAGATTTTAAAAAAAGTTATTCTCAATATTTTTTATTTGAAACAAAATAGTGATGTTTGACGTTCAAGCTAAACTATAAATGTTTTAAATCAACGTTCAAAACTTCGTCCGCAATAACTGCATTTTATTTAACGCAAATATAGGCAAGCGATTCCCAACATACATGGCAGCGAATCGTAGAATGTGGAACAATTAATTATTACATTACTTAAATTGTAACTTAAAAATTATCTCCAATGAAATAAGCAGATTTTCGTTAACTTTAAATAACACTGACAGTATTCTGAATGACGTATGTGGCGCAGGCGGTCAAGTGTTGAGCGTAAGTGGTTCCGGGTTCGAATCCCGGGTAGGACAAAAGTGTTATTTATCTGTGTGGGTCACCTATCACTTCCAGTANAACTAGTAACGAAAAGAATACTTACTTTTTCTGGTAATAAATACATTAACCTACTAAGTGGACTTGCAAGATATATCGATTTTTTTATATTACAGTTACGCTTATATTTCAGTCACATTGGTAAATAACGAATCTAAAATTATATATACATAATATGGTTTCGAAAATAAATGTATGCATACCACAACTTTAACACAAAATTATGTTTTATATTTTATTAAAAAATAATAAGCTACAGCTCGAAATCGAATTTGCAACTTCTCGGGCAAATGCGTGTGACCTTAACTTTAACACAACCAAACAAATGTACTTATAACTATAACGATAGTGTTAGTTTCGAGTCTGTCTGTCTAGTAATTTGGAAGGCATATCATTTCAAACTGTTAATGTTTTAGTTTTTAAAGCTTTTCAAATGGGATTACATATTTGTACATTCTTTGTTTCATAATTGAGAAAATAGATTCTCTTAATGAACTTTGCGTTGGGAAAAGCATTTACTGGCATAAATCATAGACGAAAATTGATTACGTATTGTTACGTTAGTACAAACAATGTAATCATAAAGACTACAGAAATATTTTTACCACTGCCGAAGCCAGCATTATTTGGAAAAACATCGTTACAGGTGGCATTAATTTTACACGTTATTCGGAATTCTAGAAATAATATCTTGTCGGTTTACGACAAGATAATTAAAACCTTTTTATATATAAACTCTCGATGATTTACTGGGCCTTTTAATTAGAACACCTAGGTGTATGTAGACCGCTATTCCACATGAACTACCGTTAAACACGGCAATAATGCTTACACGCAGATCAATTTGGTGTAATTTGTGAAGTAGATGGACATTATGCTGTGTATGCTATCGCGACGGCATTGTATAATTTTTTTTATTACTTGATTACGTATTTAAAAAAAACTGTGTGTAGGCTTTTTTTATATCGCGGGTCAGTTCGCTATGAGTAAAAACACTTATTTTCGCGACTTTGAGCAAATTAAAATATCAAACTTTTTTTATAGTTTCGAAAGAGAAGCACTCGCATAAAAAATTACTGTTTTGTCATACTTCGTTCAAATGTANTATGCTATCGCGACGGCATTGTATAATTTTTTTTATTACTTGATTACGTATTTAAAAAAAACTGTGTGTAGGCTTTCTTTATATCGCGGGTCAGTTCGCTATGAGTAAAAACACTTATTTTCGCGACTTTGAGCAAATTAAAATATTAAACTTTTTTTATAGTTTCGAAAGAGAAGCACTCGCATAAAAAATTACTGTTTTGTCATACTTCGTTCAAATGTACGCATAATTTGAATTTTTCGTGAAATTGCACCCAGTGTTAAAAGCTAAGTAGTCCTTCAGTTGCAAAATTTGTATGATATGTGGTCGTGTATTAATATAATGGGCAAGAGCAATTTGTCCTCGATTGACTTGCATATAACTGAGCCTGCCTTGACTGATGTTTGTGGAATAGCCGATAGCACAGCCAGACCTGCGCGCGCATCTCTCTCTTCCCCTACTTTCCCATTCTTTAATCGCAGAGATATGCGTAGACGTTTGCGGGCTACAGGCTCCTTTAGTGATGTTATAAGCTCAGGCGACAGTGCAAGCAAAAGGCCGCGGGAAGCGGGACTTGCCGGCGGCGATGAGTCAAAGCCGGAAGGTCAATTTTGGTGATAAGGCGCGGAGGAGAGCGTGGGGGTTCGTCTGCGGCGTACACGAGAGCGTCGACACGCTGCCGAGGTAATTGACGGCCACTGTCTGGTCCGCTAAGTCAGTGTGTCGTCTCGCGGCGGGCCAGTATCGCCTGCATTCGCTGCAGCGGCCCTGCATTCCGCAGCGAGAGCTGGTAAGTGGAAAATTGCAGAGTTAGAAGTTATCACCGTCGGAAATTCTCAAAAACATAAAACTACTCATCAAATGTTTCATTTAAAAAAAAAAATTATTTTGACAAATTATTATATCGTCGAGTTAAATTGAACTGTCGGATAAGAGTGGGGAGGTTTGTAGCTCCGAGGGTTATCAGTCCCCTATAACGCATTTTGCTCTGCCATTCAAATTGTACGCATTTACACACGTGAATTTGTACGTCGGTGTTAATGCTGTGTATCAAACCCTCACTCCCTCTATAATATTTTTAACAAAACGTTCTTTCTAAAACTTTAAATGCCCGCGTTCGTATTCAAACTCAAGCTCCCTCTTTTGTCCCCTCAAAAAAAAAAATATTACGCCACTGTCCTGGACATAACAAGGATTAATTGCACCGAAATGAAGGTTTACAGGTATCATTAGTCTTATTTCAAAATATGTGCCTGTGTAAGGACTAAGCATCCATGCATCATCCAACATATCCGCAGTTAATAAATTGTCCGCTGGTTATCATGCTTGTGTAGACAATAAATTATGCCCTATTTTAAAAAAATAATTTCATTGTGTTTGTGTGTGTGTGTATATATATATATATATATATATATATATATACACACACACACANCGCGTATATGGCGTCAACACTCGAGTTTAATTTAGTATTAGTACTCTGAAAGAATTGAATCAAATTGCAATTTTCTTAGATTTAATTTAAATGTAATCTATTTTTTCTTCTAGTAGTTGTTCAAATTTGTTTCCGCTCTATTTACGTTAATAACAAACTATTAAAGACATTATGATGGAACGGCGTGTATTTGACGCTATAAGGATAACATTGGGTGCGTGCGAACGCGTGTAGCCATTCTACTCTTGTCAATCCCGTTTGCAGCCACGATCAGCAGCACTGCAATTGTAGAGAAAACTGGGATTTTTTTTTTTTTTTGAGCAACGTAAATGGATTTTAAAAGGTTACTGGAAATGAGAGAACACGACACGATTGAGATTCAGAGCCGATATAGGGCAGAATTAGATACTGTGCAACCTTCACGTATGACCATGACAAGGTTGTGAGGGACAGAACTGTGTGTGACGTGAAGAAAGGACGGGGAAGCGGGAAGAACAACGGGAGGTGGATAGGCCGACGAAGTGTTGAGTATCCGCCCAGATATCCATATCTGACTCCTTTAGAAGTTTATCTGCGGGTAACTCTGATGAACATCGTGTACGCCACAAAGCCACGGACGCTGGACTTCGTGAGACGTAATTGTGATTGCCGGCCGATCCACCGCCGCCGAAACTATAGCTGCTGTTGGTCGTTCTGTTCTACAGCGTTGCAGACGTCTTGCTGATGACGGCGGACACTTTGAACATTTGTAACTGTTAAAATTCTCTCATACCCAGCATTGCCGTTCTAGCGTCAAATACAAACAGCCCTATTAGGTTGTATTTGAACGGGAATAATAAACTATTAATGCGTGCAAACATTAATTGGGAACGACCAGTATCTTTAGTCTGTACTTTGGTATCCGGTTTCTTTGNGGACATTTGTAACTGTTAAAATTCTCTCATACCCAGCATTGCCGTTCTAGCGTCAAATACAAACAGCCCTATTAGGTTGTATTTGAACGGGAATAACAAACTATTAATGCGTGCAAACATTAATTGGGAACGACCAGTATCTTTAGTCTGTACTTTGGTATCCGGTTTCTTTNCAAACTATTAATGCGTGCAAACATTAATTGGGAACGACCAGTATCTTTAGTCTGTACTTTGGTATCCGGTTTCTTTGTTAATATCAATCAATGATACCCCTTGCTTCCCCTGGTCTATTTATGCAGTCTCGTGTCACTCGCGATATATTAATTTTAGCATTACTCACTGCCTTAAGGTATTTATTTTTGCTGGATATTTCATATTAATGAAACTTTTGAAGTCTTTACTTGCGATTGATACCAGAGACTATCCGACCTTGACTTTCGTATAGTGCAAGTCGGTGGACGTGGTACTTAGCCCGAGCTCCTTGACGACAAATCACAAAGATCACAGCGTTGATCTGCTTTGAAATCCTGTGGGAGCCCTCCAGACATTTCTGTAGCTTCGGGCAAGTACCCTATTCTCCCAAAGTGATTTACTGTGGTAATTTTCCTTGGGTGCAGTCACTTCTATAACATAGTATTTGGTGGTTCTATTGCGCAAGAGGTGCACTGTTGGTTAATATTGTAAATATGGAAACTACCCTTCAGTATATATAATTATATTAAAATAATAATACGTTCGTGCTGTCACAAAANCCCTTCAGTATATATAATTATATTAAAATAATAATACGTTCGTGCTGTCACAAAATAGCTACGTATTAGAGATGTGCAGCAGTAATTTCATTTTGCCTTCGCTCAACCATTACTAATAAATGCCAGACTGAGNAATAGCTACGTATTAGAGATGTGCAGCAGTAATTTCATTTTGCCTTCGCTCAACCATTACTAATAAATGCCAGACTGGGAAAAAAATTTATGTTCCTTTTGGGCACTTCTTTTGGCAGCGAGATGTGTTGTGATGGTGAACAAAATTAATTTTGACGTTAAATTGTTAGTTACGATTTAGTGACAAAACTCTGTCTAAAAAAATTATTCAATACAAGAGGGGAACAGTAGACCTTCACATTTTAAAATTTGGTGTAATTCAGCCATTTGTTTCTGGAAGTCACATTTCAAACTGTCTATTTAGAGGTATTAATGTAGCCATTTCATTAACAGCATTAATTTACCAAAAGTGACAAGTGAATACATATCAGCCATAGGTATTTGTGCCGCAATTAGGCACAGAAGAAAATAACTAACCTAAGCTACGGCCGCTGAGCGACTATTGGAAATAAACACGCGAGGGGTGCCTCCCATAAACTGCTCTGTCTTTGCATAGAAGGTCGAATGAGAGAGACAGTTTCGACCAGGCCGGGTAGGACTTCATATGTACAGCTGTACGGGAGCAACGCAAGAAATGTTTGCTCGACGGGTATGTGTTTTACTGGGACACATGTGGGCCGGGCCGTCTGCAAGGGCTGTTTATAGCAGCACCAATCNTCGACCAGGCCGGGTAGGACTTCATATGTACAGCTGTACGGGAGCAACGCAAGAAATGTTTGCTCGACGGGTATGTGTTTTACTGGGACACATGTGGGCCGGGCCGTCTGCAAGGGCTGTTTATGGCAGCACTGTTAAGCCAGATTCACACAGGTCCTGTGGTTTGAGGGTGGGGAGGAGATCAGATACTATTCACAGTAGGGCATGGATCAAGGCATGCAGAAAATTGATGGAAAAAAATGGTGTGGTCGGTAACGAAATTTTGTCTAAAATATAACAGTGCGGTTCAAGAAACTCTTGTATCAATCTGGGGGTGTTACCTCGGATAAAATTTGAAGCTATATTTAAATCTCGACAGAAAATAATATATATCAATGGACCTATTAGTCAGATTTCAAGATGTGCGATGGTCTTAAGTTAATTTTCAAATAATTCTGTACGTACTTGAAAAATACATGAACCATTTGATTTAATAAAACTGGGATTCCTCTGGAATACCAGTCATTTTACCACACTTTTTTTCACGAGCGTTATATAGACTTTTGCTTTTAATCTTATCTTAGGATTCTATTGTGTTCAGCGTGTCAAGTAAAATATTTTGCACTTAAACTTTTCATATAGGATTGTATTCAATCTTTATGTAGTATTTGGTTTGTGGGAAACTGTATGTTATAGNTAAAATATTTTGCACTTAAACTTTTCATATAGGATTGTATTCAATCTTTATGTAGTATTTGGTTTGTGGGAAACTGTGTGTTATAGGATAAGCCACTNAGGATAAGCCACCGGTGTCGTGAACGTCGAGCGGAGTTGCATTGTTCACAAGTTGAGTTGGAACAATGACAAACTCCGCCTGCATACTCCTTACGAAGAAATATTGTAATTCAAAACCGTGTGTTCCACTTACGGCTGACAAATTCTCAGTAAGGGTGGTACGAGCTCTTTAAGGTGGAACTAAAACACGAGTTTATTGTAAATATTGCGTAATTACATTAGAATGGAATAAGAACCGTCAGAATAATGGGTAGTTGAAGGAAAATCTGCAGTTGCTGCAAAACCCATCGCTGCCGTCAAATTTCATAGAAAAAGTGTTGAAGCTTAGTTAGTTTTCCAATGACGGATTACAAATATCGGCAAGTCAAAAGTATGAAAAAAANTAGAAAAAGTGTTGAAGCTTAGTTAGTTTTCCAATGACGGATTACAAATATCGGCAAGTCAAAAGTATGAAAAAAATTAGGCCGTTCAATGTTGTCACTTTAAACCTCGCAGTTTTCGAGGAATACGTTAATAGAGGTCGAAACCATAAAGTGGTTCTGTCCCAGCCAGTCCGGAGACTATGTCCTGCCCGTTATTAAAAGTGAAATGTTTACATCTGTAGTCAATGAAATTCATTTCTGTTTCTTCACATAACTGTGAAACAGTAGCAGTAGAAGAGATGGCAAATTTGGCGCAAGGGGACGGCAGCTCGGAGCGTCAAAGCTGTTCAAGCTGTGTCATTCCGGTCCCTCGGCGGCCATCTTGCCCGCCATGTTGAATATANGCTCGGAGCGTCAAAGCTGTTCAAGCTGTGTCATTCCGGTCCCTCGGCGGCCATCTTGCCCGCCATGTTGAATATAGGTGACCTTTACCTTTGAACTCTGTGACCTTAGGCCCAAAAAATCCAAAAAAATTCTAACATTTATAAAAATATTCATATAAAAAATATTAAACATATTAAAAATTAATCAAAATTTTTTTAATAAAATGTATTTCAAAAAATAAATTTCCGGAGGTCCCGCACACTTCCCTCCGATCATACTCCTTCTGCCATCTTGGTAGTTGCTGTCCACTTTCTTGGTATGAGTCATCACCACCATCCACCATCTTGATAGATGCAGCCATCCGCCATCTTGGTAAGCGTTACAGCCACCATCCGCGATGTTGGTATTTTCGTTTTTCATTTGATTATACATTAATGTAATTTATCTCTCACCTTCGTTGGAGTGCCATATTGTATTTCATATGTTTTCATCACCCAGGTGACCGCTAGGGTATTAATTTACCCACCAGGCGAGTTGTTAATTTAGCCGCCAGGCGGCAGTTTTATTTGTCTGTTATTAAAGTATAGTTTGCGCTGTCGGTGCCCTCCATGTTGGATTCTATTTTCAATGCCTAGATGGCTTTATTTTCTCGATTTCGTCACCAGGCGAGCTGTCGATTTAGCCACCAGGCTGCAGCCATATTTGATTATATTTTTTAAAGTTTAGGTGGTGCTGTCGGCACATTCCATGTTAGATTTTATTTTCAACAAATGGGTGGATATTAATTTATTGATTTCACTGCCAGGCGAGCTGCAGGTACCAGCTCATTCTGACGATTTAGCAGCAAAGTGAGCTGCCGGCACTCTTANATTTCACTGCCAGGCGAGCTGCAGGTACCAGCTCATTCTGACGATTTAGCAGCAAAGTGAGCTGCCGGCACTCTTATTCATTGTCTTAAGAAAATTTGTTAATGTTTAATTCCTATTTTTTTTTAAATCCAATCAGCGGTATACCTACAAGCATAAATTATTAAATCGATATTTTTTTTGTGTATTAAGGTTTTTAAGGTCGATCAAAACATTTTTCGTTTTAATGCTAATTAAATTACCGTTGAAATTGAGTATTTACTAACCATCGCTTAACCCCTTATCAACTACCGCTCTTGTTTTCAGCATTGTCCGCCAGAGCGTCTTAGTGTGGGGAAAGTATTTCATAGGAACAATGCCGACCCTCGGCACAGTTTCTCGTCTGATGCCACAAGTGACAGATCACTCTCACACACCTTCTTTTGGCCTTCTGACTGGTAAGTTCCACGTATATAATTCCATCAGGTCGCAGAATATTATCAAGCGTGCACGTAATGCGCATGTATATTCCCATGAAATTAAGTCTACTCAAATTTGAAGTATCGTTCGGGCCAGCTAGTGTCTGAAGGAATATATAATCTCATAAAATACGGTACTAAAACTTTGTTTTTTTTTTTATTTATATATTTACCATTAATTGAATATGCAGTTACGTTACCTCAGTACTCGTGCCACTACTGTAACGGTTAGTTTGCATTCACCAATATTGCTCTGACACGAAAAGTATGGATGTTCAAATAATGGAGATAAAATGTCATACAAGTGTGGAAACTGTGGTATGGCATTTGCTAGGCGCGATAAGTTGCAGAGGCATGCAAAAAAACCTGCGTAGCTGTTGGACCTTCACCTGCCAATATCCGTCGTGCACAATCTCCTTTACCACAGCGTAAGAGTGTAATTCCCACAAAACAAAGGATTCAGGATGAGTATCCCCCATCATGCCAGCGACCATAACACTCAAGAATCGTGGCAGGGTCTGGGTTGGTTAATGACTATGGTTTCGTGGAGGTCGAAACTGCATTACAACACAGCCTAAATACCTATGCCTCCACAGCGAGAGCGAGTATTCGAAGGACGTTTTAACATTTTTTATCTCGAATGGGGCAAAGCATCGCTGTTGGCTCTCCACAGAAACACGCCACCAATAAAATTTAATGCATGGAAANTTAACATTTTTTATCTCGAATGGGGCAAAGCATCGCTGTTGGCTCTCCACAGAAACACGCCACCAATAAAATTTAATGCATGGAAAGCAGTTTTGCAAAACCGACCCCATTCTACGAAAGGAAGGTATTCGNGGAGGTCGAAACTGCATTACAACACAGCCTAAATACCTATGCCTCCACAGCGAGAGCGAGTATTCGAAGGACGTTTGAACATTTTTTATCTCGAATGGGGCAAAGCATCGCTGTTGGCTCTCCACAGAAATACGCCACCAATAAAATTTAATGCATGGAAAGCAGTTTTGCAAAACCGACCCCATTCAACGAAAGGAAGGTATTCGAATCGAAAGGCAAGATATCGAAAATATTTTAAAACCTAATTTTGTAAATATAGGCGACGAGAAAGAAGCATACAAACAGCGTGTTTCGGAGTAAATATTAACGAAAAATCAATCACCGAGTGCCCCTTCCCNAAGAAGCATACAAACAGCGTGTTTCGGAGTAAATATTAACGAAAAATCAATCACCGAGTGCCCCTTCCCCTCTAACACCATGCTTCCCCCCCCCCCACACACACACAGCAATACATATGTTTAAAATTCATGTTGGATTAAATCATGTGCCGTGTGCGGATGAGTTATGCAGCTTTCTATAAAGTAATCATTAGTTGGAAAATCCAAAAACCGTTAAAACCACTTCGTTACCTCCGCGGTATACGATATATACCGGGAAGTAACCTGTGCATTCCCCCTAACCCAGGCATAGACGTCCATCATTAAAAACATTTCCTCCTAAGTTTAAAATCGGTACATTAGGAAATGTATGCAGTGGGGAAAAAATACCCATATGGTTACTGAAATTGCGCAGATTTGTCTAGCACCCATTGTCAGCATATAAAACTTTTTATAGGCGTAAATAATTTACGTATAGTAAGTTCTGCAGGGAAAAAATTATATACCGTGAGGAGACGCAAACGTAAAGGTACATCCACCACAAGTACAAAATCACAAAAAAAAAACTGTTGCCTTCGGCAAACAAAATTTCGGTATTTTCGAACATTCGTATGCGCTCGCTCCCTTAAGAGATATCTGANCTAACGTAAAGGTACATCCACCACAAGTACAAAATCACAAAAAATAACTGTTGCCTTCGGCAAACAAAATTTCGGTATTTTCGAACATTCGTATGCGCTCGCTCCCTTAAGAGATATCTGATCTGCGGTCAAACTCCCCCTCCCCTCTTGGCACCACCGGGTTCTTGCTAGTGCCAACATAGTATGAGGGTTTTCTCAGGGTACTCCCGCGTTTTTTTACAAATATGTAATACGTCCGTATTTTCTCTCTGAATTAAAATGGTAAAAAATTTCCTATGAACGACAGCCCCTCTATTCTGAGTGATGAGCAGACTGGTTCTAGGCCGACAAATTCCTAGAACCTCGATATCTTCCACTGGAAAACTGCTGCGTTGAACTGCGTTTCAAACAGCCAACTCAAGAAAATAAAAAAAATTTTCTCACGTCGGTTACTCTTCGTCCGTGATCTGCGTTGATTAACATGGGTACCAAGCGATTTTTTTTTAATCACTAAAATANACGTCGGTTACTCTTCGTCCGTGATCTGCGTTGATTAACATGGGTACCAAGCGATTTTTTTTTAATCACTAAAATATCGTAGTGGGCAGCCCACCCACATTTTTTATGTTTTCCAGGGGGGGGGCAGTGCGTTTTGAGCTAAGAGAGATATATTTTAAAAGGTGCTTAGCAGGTCAAGTGTATCGGTAAAATCTGCCAGACATCGCCAACGTCCACCGTGGCTGATCCCATTGCCAACGTTATCAATCAAGTTTCCCACATGTGAGAAAATCCACGTGTGACCCCCACGGGGGAATCGAACCTAGCTCGCCTTGATGGGAGGTGTGCGCTCTGGTAGCTGTGAAACTGCCGTCGAGAGGATGGTGTGAAGTATTGAGCGTGTCCGGTCCTGTGGCGGTGTGAAACAATAATTATAGAAAGGTTGCTCGATTTCCACAGCCACGTTTCGTGTTTCTCTGGGATGGTGATTATCGTAGTGTTCACATAACAGTTTGCAGATATCCATGCATCGAGAAGACGGCTTGCATTTATTGCTGCTGCCATTTTAATGGAATAAGAATTACTTTATCTCGAGTGAGCGACTTAGGTGCGATGATGAGAAATTTTGCTACCATAAGCATTTGCTAGTTTTCACGCTAGGGTGCAAGGAGCCTAAGGCATTATTAACAAATATGAGGGTGTGTCAAAGTAATCATCATGGTTCATAACCTATTTGATGCATATTTACAATCATATATTCCTGTAGTTGCGTCGATGTTATGCCCGGCAAAGTAGCTGGAGTTTTTTAATTAAAAATAAATTATTATCACAATAAAAATGAAGTTTTGTGTTTTACAGTTTTGTTATGACGGAGAGTGACGAAATTTAGCAGGTGTGACCTTGAGCGACAATAAGGGTGAAACGAGGCGTGGATGGGACTGTAACGAATTGATGTGGAGGGACTTGGTCTGATCTATCGAGTGTAAAGCAAAGATAGCCCTATTAAATTTCACGTCAATCTGATTTACAGCCGCGCGCTCGGCTGTAAAGCTATATAACATTTAGGAGAAATGTGTCAAAGGAGGAAATTTAATAGTTTCGAAGTTTTATGGAAGTGTGCCAGAGTGGGGAATGAATTATGTCTGGTCCTGTGTATTCATTGCAGCACCAGGTAGGGCTTAGTGTCTCCTCGACAGCTGACTCATTAAAGATGGAACCGTCGGTGCACACAATCGGTATCAGAGGAAGGAAGCGAACAAGGCATACGTTAAGTAACCTTCCAGGCGTATCCTTGGGAGTGATTTCAGGAAACCCTGGAAAAAACTCAAATCGGGATGTCTGAGCCGATAATTTAACCTGGGTCCTCCTGAATGCACGTACGGTGTTTTATCACGGCAGCGCTTCCTTGCGTTTCATAGCAGCAGGAGCGTCACCCCGCCGTCGCTGGGTAGTCTACATATGCATGCATATCGCCTCTAAAACATNCGTCACCCCGCCGTCGCTGGGTAGTCTACATATGCATGCATATCGCCTCTAAAACATTTATGTGGATGTGTCATTCCTGGTCGCTCTACCATCGAATTCTGCTACTGGGACATTTGTTACCTAAGCGGGTAAACGAAAAAATGCGACATGAAGTGTTGGAAATTATCAAACTTTCCTCGATTGCACGAATTGAACTAGTAGCAGCTGGTAATCCGTTGCGGGTCTGGGATGTGTGTCGTCTTTCATAGCAACCAATAACAGCAAATAATCCTGACAAATAAAAAATAATAAGTGACCTACTTTTTTACATGCACAAATGCTCTCACTGTGGACTGTACGGAAAAGCATTCGCCCGCGTTGGTATTTTTTTTTTTTTCAACTGATTTTCCTCTTGAGGGGTTTTCATAAGTGTTAAGTAAAAGTCTGACGATTTCTGCTGGTGTTGCATCAAGGTCCATTTTTGGCTACGACCTGTACGTTAAGTCATCTTTACCTTGTGGGCTAGCGCGTTTAGAAATCCTTGGCTAGTTATGAAGGCAGATTCCCTTGTGCTGTTATAGCACTAAGTTCGTTTGGTCTCTGGGCCATCCTGTGACAGCAGGATTAGTGACCGTTTGACGAAGGTTGACAGGTCCACGACATGCTAAACACAAACTGGGATCTTAGGCTTCATACTATTCTTCTCTCTTCCAAGTGTTCACTGACAACACATCACTTGAAAGAAAGTCTATGTAAAATCACAGATCATTACCTCATACAAATAGCAAAGGTATGGTTAACATTTTCAAATATTTATGAACTGAAATATTCTCAACAAACTTGCGACTTCAAATTTTTTATTTCATTGAACAAATTCTGTTATTTTCATTCCAAATTTTCGAATACTCCTTCAAAATACAAGAACATTGCAAATTTAAGTTGTCAAATATGTGCTTGAGAAATAAAATTATAGTCTCATGATAAATGACTTTTGGCTTTATTTATTTATTTAGGTTTATTGCATGAATATCATCGTTTTTTAAAAGAGGCTTTATTGCAAAATGCATTGGGCCTGCATAATTACAGATTACACATTAAAGTGCTTAAATTACGATACGTTCATTCATCTGACAAATTTTTGTTAAGATTTTTTTTTTTTAAGATGTGGCTATTCATATACCTAATAATGTACACATGCACTAAAAATATATTTTTTCAAAACAACAGAAATATAATTTTTGTGCGTCTACTGTACAATTAAACTTAGGTAATTACAGCAGCATTTAAAAATTACAAGTCACCAAAATATATATTTATAAAATTTTATGTTGTACACATGGGCCATATAATATAGTAAATGGTACACCACATTTTTAAAAATTAAATTTCTTATCGCTTGCTAGTGGTAGTTATAACAACGTAGGCCTAAATTTTTTTCCCATCGGCTTAGTATGATAGAAAACTAACTGTGTTTGTTCCAAGGTGAGCATTAAAAATTTTGAATAGCTGTAAAAAAAATGAATGGTTTGCTCTTAAGTGATCATTTGCGTGGTGTTGTTCCACGATGTGTTATTTACTGTTATAGTCTGTTCATGGCAAAGTCGGCGCAATTGAAAGCCCTGCATAGTTTGTACTGTCATCTCATTGTGTATCCTTATGCCTCATCAACATAAATATCACCATATGATTTGTTTAGATCATATGTTTACAAGTCCACTATATTTACTCAGTACTTAATAAGCAACATGTAATTACAAATAAAAACACATAATAACTACCAAATTGTAATAACTAAGAACAATAAGTGCTTTCAAGTGACGCGTGTCATTTTATTCCTGTAGAAAGTTACAAAATTCTATCTCCTGGTGATATTCATAGTAATATTTGTGGACGTATCAAAATTCCCACGGAAATGCAAAATTCCCACGGAAATGGGAATTTCCTTATTTAACAAATGCCTTGAAAATGAATACAGTAACACTAATGTTAGGAACAAGCAAATAGTTGCGCTGCCGTGACTGTACGGCTGAGGGAATATGGCTCAACAGAAAGGATGGAAAAATTTTACTGTGCCAGAAGTAAGGTGAACTACATTTCCTTATTGGAACTACTTTCCCTATGTCACCGCCAATTTTACCGTGAGTTTTGCGTCGGTGCTTGCTGTACTTCAAAA
Source organism: Clitarchus hookeri (assembly GCA_002778355.1). NCBI lineage: Eukaryota > Metazoa > Arthropoda > Insecta > Phasmatodea > Phasmatidae > Clitarchus > Clitarchus hookeri. The sequence continues at coordinate 383,330 of NQII01001176.1, read as the reverse complement.
TGTTTGCTGTTACGGGCAGTAATTTTTTAAAGATCGACACTTTGTCATGAAATCTTATAAAAGATTTTATTGTAGTGACAATCATTTAATACAAGCTGGGCATGCTCAAAACGTCTTCAAGAAATTTTGTAATATGAAATCTTATTCTTCCGTAGATGAGATGGTCACTTGACAAACTGTGTTATACTTTGGTTTTGTATTATAAAACTAGTTATAAATTTTGGTCGAATTCTTTTAGCAGATTTCGGCTGATCTTTTATTATTTTTCTTTTCTCGTTCAAAATACGTTCCGTTTTACGTAATGGCACTGAACGTGTGTGTCGACGGTCCGCGAGTTCCAAAAACAGACATTCCATTTAGAATTAAGTTTACTTTTTTAACATATCTTTTGCCCAGAAATCGTTATCCCGCTGTATACTTTCGTAATACACAAATGGTGGATTGGGTCTCCACACAGCAAACAAGACGTACAACCTTTGGGTAACATGCAGCTGGCCTTGAACTTGATAATAATATTCATCGCACTTGTTTACCCCCGCAATTTTCTTACCTTTTCAAACTTTCCAGAATGTCACCTTCCGTTGCAGAATAGCAGATTCAGGGCTCAACAATTCTGCGGACGCCGGACATTTGACTTCCACAATGCCATCTTCATCTTTCAAGCCATCAGGTGTTGCACTGAAATACGGTAATTCAGGATTAATAAAAAAAACTCAAGTTTCCTAATTTTTACATGTGCAGCTTCTTCCATTGCTTCAACAGTTCTGTGCTCATTTTCTTTCCCCGTATTTCACAGCTGATATTTGTTTAAGATCAGTGTAGAGAATATTTTTTTACTAAACCTTCATAGCTGGTAGATGAAAGTCTTCTACAAACATCGCCAAAATTTGATGATGTTAGACGCTTCCGTCTTTCTTCCATACACTGGCCAGTATACAGGAGGTCCCTGGTTTGTATTTCAATTTGATGCACAGCTTCGTTGCTTTTTTGAAGGCTTTCCAGTTTTACATTACTAGAGAGATTTTAGTTTATTTTAATGAAAACTACTGATGTCATATTTGCGCTATTTTTTACAGATCTAAATACATTTCCAAACGTAACAACGTTGCTTGCTACCAACCTAAATAAAACGCACGGCTTTCTTAGCATTCGCGCATATTTTGCTTAGGCAAGTAAATACAGAATCGCGCGGGACAAGAACGGGTGACACCTTTTCGCTTCTACCGCACCTCTCGCATCTCTCGCACAGGCCAAACAAAACAAAATACGCGCTGTTCTGTAGTTGAAATAATAACTTGCTGTGCACCGCTAGTTTCATTCGTCTTTGATTTTGCGACAATTTAAAGAGTACGATGCCTCCAGAGAAAAAAAAAGTGTCAACATGGATGGTAGACTATCCTGGAATATTTACTTATGACGGGAACATTTCATTTAGTCGAGTTTGTGAGAAAAATGTTTCGTGCATGAAAGAATTTCAAATAAACCAGCACGTTAATACAAATCTTCATATCGCAGCGTTGAACAAGAAGGGTCCACGACAACAACTTTTAACTGCGGCAAGTAACAGTGCCTCTATTTCTAAAGGCAAACAAAAAAAATGAGGTTTGCTTGGATTTATGTGAAGCATTGCTTGCAAGTAATATTCCTGTTTACAAACTATCAAATCCTACCTTCAAACNGATTTATGTGAAGCATTGCTTGCAAGTAATATTCCTGTTTACAAACTATCAAATCCTACCTTCAAACGTTTTCTAGAAAAACATTGTTTGATTCAAATTTTACCAGATGAATCAACATTACGTAAAAATTACATACCAACAATTTACCAATATGTCTTCGAAGAAATACGGAATGACTTCAAAGGTAGCATTGTATGGATTTCAACTGAGGAAACTACAGACAGTTCCGGCCGTTATATTGCGAATCTGATAATCGGAAAATTAGAACTAGAGTCTCCTTCTTATTTGGTAGCCTGCAAAGAACTTTAAAATACAAATCATTCTACCATCACCAGATTTGTGAATGATGGTATAAAAAAAGTATTTCCAGATCCTTCTGTAGATGAATGAGTGTACATATTTCCCTCTGATATACTCCCTATATGAACAAGTCAGCCAAATCCCTCTAAGTATTTTATCCTGATTTGATTCATGTCGCCTGCTTTGCCAACGGAGTACATCGACTCGCCGAAGAAGTACGATGCACGTTTGGAAATGTAAATAAATTTATTTCGTCAACAAAGAAGGTATTTCTCAAGGCACACACTCGCATTTACAGCCTATAAAGAAAAACTTCCTACTGCGCCTTTATCACATGAACCAATGGTGACCGGATGGGGAACGTGGCTTGAAGCTGTACTGTTTTACAATCAACATTTCGATACCATTAAAGGTGTAGTAAATAGCTTCGACAGCACAGACTCTATGGCAGTTTGTCAGTGCAAGGAAGCATTTGAAGACTTTTCTATTAAAAAGAACATTGATCTAACCATCTCCCATTTTTCCCACATACCGAAGAGTATTGAGAAGCTTGAAACTCGTGGTTTGACGTTGAATGAACTCCGAATTGCCAGAAACAACCACCACCACCCCGGNCACCCCGGCTTCTAACGGGTGAACTTTTGCCTGCGACGATATCTGCTAATATAACACGTAAATTCAAGTATTGCCCGGTACAACTTTACAACTGAACATTTAGAACAATACATGATTGTAAACGTGTACAAAAACAACAAAAAATTGTATTCTATTTTATGAAATAAAAAACTTAGATTTGTTTTGTTTTATTTTATGTTGCACGTTTTCACATATAACTCGCATATTTTAGGCATTTTTAATGCATATTTGCATGCATATTTCATTATTTTTATGTTGCATAAAATCCGGTCTCTACTCATTACACAGAACATTGAAATAATCTGCAGGTAGATCTGGCTTTTGTGCCTTAGCTCCATTATCAGTATTGATGTCTTTTTGTACCAGAAAACAGCTTCTTCTTTGGTTTTAGAGATGGCTTTCCCCTTACATTATTTCGCTTTATTCTAACTACTTTCACTTTCCGTCTTATTTGATCTTCTAATATTTTTTTTTTTAATGTACCTGGATTTTTACCACATACTTTTTTATGAAGTTTATAGTGTAGAGCTCCAGAATTGTAGGCAACTACCGCCGCATCGCATCTCGCTTGATAAGATACACTTTTCGTGTAGTTGATGCGCTTGTTGTAATGCAGAGTTGTAATGCTCAACGCAATTGTTGTCAACGTTGTAAAGTAAACTGTGGCTATGCCTGCTCAACTTACCTGCCAAAGATTCATTCGTCGGTACATGCCATGCTCCTTAAGAAGCTGAATAATATTTCTCTCACCTTCTTTTGCACCGGCACAGAAACGCATCGTTTATGGTCACCAAAAACATTATCAACGCTATTTGTGATGTAATTTCGCAGGTTCGCTATACATTCGTGCATAGTCACCTCCTTATTCCTTCTGTGTTCAGCAGCTTTTACATCAGCACCACGCAACTGTAAGTTTTTGGCCTGTATTTGTTTCCTTAGATGAAATAGGCCATTTTTTCCAGTTGTCAAGATGACTTTTAACTTGGTGCAGTAATTACGCAAAAGGTGATTTCAGCATTCCAGTTTATCGACAGTTAAGTTTCCGTACGGTCTTACTTCAAGTAGTTTTTTGTAGACACTATCACCATCGGCTATCAGAGTTCTATACCGCAAACCATACGTTTCTTCACTTCTGCAAAAGCCTTCCAAGACACTGTTAGCTTCCATGCTGGATGCACTTTGTTCTTGACTCCAATTGTTGTAACATGTGTGCAATGGCTGTTCCTTCCCTTGTTTCTGTGCTTGATCACACACAGTGCAGTACTTATTTCGTACGCCAATGAACAAAACCTTTTTCGTCTTGCAATCAACAATTGCAGCCTGAAATAAAATCATATTAAGTATACAAACCAGTCTCGTAACTTACAGTTTCACTCGTGTGGTACGTAAGAAATGTGTACATATATGTATGTGTTTGTACATCCATACACACANTTTCGTGTAGTTGATGCGCTTGTTGTAATGCAGAGTTGTAATGCTCAACGCAATTGTTGTCAACGTTGTAAAGTAAGCTGTGGCTATGCATGCTCAACTTACCTGCCAAAGATTCATTTGTCGGTACAGGCCATGCTCCTTAAGAAGCTGAATAATATTTCTCTCACCTTCTTTTGCACCGGCACAGAAACGCATCGTTGATGGTCACCAAAAACATTATCAACGCTATTTGTGATGTAATTTCGCAGGTTCGCTATACATTCGTGCATAGTCACCTCCTTATTCCTTCTGTGTTCAGCAGCTTTTACATCAGCACCACGCAACTGTAAGTTTTTGGCCTGTATTTGTTTCCTTAGATGAAATAGGCCATTTTTTCCAGTTGTCAAGATGACTTTTAACTTGTTGCAGTAATTACGCAAAAGGTGATTTCAACATTCCAGTTTATCGACAGTTAAGTTTCTGTACGGTCTTACTTCAAGTAGTTTTTTGTAGACACTACTATCACCATCAGGTATCAGAGTTCTATACCGCAAACCATACGTTTCTTCACTTCTGCAAAAGCCTTCTACGATAACGTCAGCTTCCATTCTGGATGCACTTTGTTCTTGACTACAATTCTTGTAATGTGTGCAATGGCTGTTCCTTCCCTTGTTTCTGTGCTTGATCACACACAGTGCAGTACTTATTTCGTACGCCAATGAACAAAACCTTTTTCGTCTTGCGATCAACAATTGCAGCCTGAAATAAAATCATATTAAGTATACAAACCAGTCGCATATCTTACAGTTTCACTCGTGTGGTACGTAAGAAATGTGTACATATATGTATGTGTTTGTACATCCATACACACACGCGCGCATGCACACACTCACACACACCTACATTTTTCACCACCCTTGATATGTCTTACTATAAAAAATTATGCAATTTAGTTTTAGGAGCTAGTTATCTGGCCCAATATTGCGTATACTGCGTTTCACTTAACTTCAGTCAATTTTGACTGACAGTGTGACCAACCTATACTNTCTGGCCCAATATTGCGTATACTGCGTTTCACTTAACTTCAGTCAATTTTGACTGACAGTGTGACCAACCTATACTGCATGTGAACAGTAAATTCTGTAATTTGCAAAGTATTACGTCAGTTGATGGTTGTATCGAGATATATGTTATGCTGACGATTTATGCGACGATAATGGGGAGGGGGGGAAATAGTACTCGGAATTAAAAATTATAACTTTGAAATTTAATGGCTATTACAACACTTATAATTTAAATTATGTTTTTCGAGTAATGCACAATATGTTTGGACTGTATACCATGGACCTTAAAAACATTTTAAGAAATTAGAATAGATCATGAGTACATCCCGGTTATGTGAAACGTTTCCAACCCGTCAAACGTCATTGAGCTCTCTTTCTTCATGTTTGAGTGAGTACCTTGCTGGTGTTGTGGGAATGTTATATTGGCAGTTAATTATTTCAGTACTTGCACATGCCAACAAGCGTAGTTCGATGTAGGTGCCTGTCTAGTGCGTCTTCTCGAGTGAAATGTATTATCGGCATGTGTTAATTGGTTGACTTTCCATGGTCCGCCATTTTCCTTCACCGTCAGCCATGAAGTACGAGCGGCTACGCACGTATTTACGTTCTGACGTTTAATTTTGTTGGTTGGTTTTTGTTGTGTTGTATTAATTGAATGAGTCTGCAAATAAATTATTTCGTATCAGTTGTAGACACGAGTGATTTTAGTGACGCAATCGTCCGAGGATTGTCATAGGACAACACTTGTTCAGGAATTGCGATTATGAATTACAAACTGTAGGTTACTGTGCTTTGTAAATAATATATCTCGAAGCGGTTGTCAGAATTTTTTTAATGTACGTGGTCTAAAACACTTGCTTTTTACACGAGCTTATTATGTTGAAATTCCAAGGATTTTTATTTATAAGTTTATCCTCGCTTAAAATATTTACAGGGGGTATGTTTTGCCTCAGTACGAACAGCGACATATTTGTCGTGTTTTTTTTTCTTGCGAGAAGTTTTAAAAACTACGTGGCCTTAAAAAAAACACCCTTCTGCCCTTATTTATTACACTGGAGATCCAATTTTTATGTATAATATTAACTTCGCTGAAATGGCTTACAGTGTGTGTTTCTCGCACATGTAAGAACGATACGAACGAAGTAAAAGAATAGAGGGGGAAAAAAAGCACCCAGGGAAAATTCACACACTTAAAAATTGTAAGTTGCATGGTACACACGTGTCTCGGTAATATCTCCAGGCTATATAGGATAGAGGACTAGGGAATTAATGTTAAGCATCCACAAACCACTGACACTCCAAATGCAGTGTTGTCTGTTGTCTAATTAATTTTAACATTTTCTTTCTTTCTAGGTGTTTTGCATATTTTAGCAAGTACACAGAAGAACGCTTGATAAACATGAGTGACGATCAAAGGTAAGCAAATTTTTTTATAAAATATATATTTTTAATATATAAGAATTTTTTTCGCACTACTATGTTCAACAGACCTAAAAAGTAAATTGTAATTACAGTTTATGTTACTTTATATATAGTGGATTAACTTTCAATATGTAGCTTTCAGACTGAGCATAGTGGACAGCAGGGCTACACAATATTTAGTTAGTCTACATTAATTCTTTAGTGGGCAAGTACAGATTTTATATCAGCTGTATTCAGTTATTTTATGTCTTGTTGGCTGTATCCATTGCTGGAAATTAAATTTGGAGACTTGTTGAACGTTCTTGTTTCATAATAATGGCTGCTGAGAAATAAATAGGATATAAGAGGAATTTTGAACTCAACACTGCGAGTTGCCATAAATAACCTCCGGTCAATTAAAAATTTTAAAAAACTTATATTGTTATGCTGAATCTTACTAAAACACGGTGTTTGCGGAAATTCACAAATACACACACCATTGGTAAAAAATAGTGTACACAGATTAAGAAAATTAGTAAAAACGGGTTGTTTATATGTTTATGTTATGAGTGCAACGGAATTAATACACATATCCAAATAACCTTATAACTGGGGGGGGGACAGGTTAACACTGTGCGTAAATTAACAAGCTTTCTTTATGTAATACAAATATTCTCACATTTTCTGCAGTGTTTGCGCACAGTTGAAGGCACAGTTTTTTTTTTCTGTTGCAACTTGGCCATTTGTCTTTCTTTGACTTTACCTTTCAGAAGTTATCTATTTATATATTTGCGATGATGTTTTCGAACATTCATATACTTATTGATGCTTTAGTGCACTTCCACCAGATCCACAGACGTTTCAGGTCTGTTGAACTGGTGGACACTTCAACTTGGTGGAACTCGACCAAAATAGTAATTTCCTGGCTCCGATGTACGCCGATAGATACATCGATGAATTTCCGAAAATGTAACATACGGTATGTTCAGTTTGGAGTTGGTCTCCGTGGTAAAAGTTAATAACGACCTTGCCTTCAGAGAAGTAGAAGTTTGTAGTTATAAAGCTCTGCATACTATTTGATGACGTGCAGGTGTGAGGCCCCTATTGACTGAAGATGGTACATGCTTACGGTATACCAACTATCACCACCAAATACAGTATATTACATGAGATTAAAACCCAAAATATATCCCACGATAGTCTACAAACTTAGATATAGCAGTTGGTATAAGAATATCCTTTCACAGAACAACTTGTATCCTCGCAGAGTCCAGTACTTGTATGGCAAAATTGTTCACATCCTAACAGTTGAAAATCAGCCCCATTATATCATAAAATAAGTTGACTTTCAATTTTGACATTCAAATTATTTTAAAATATTGGCTTAGTCTATTCACGGTTAAATCAACTTCTCTGAAGACCTGTTTAAATTATACTTCCAGGATATTCCTCCACCTCGTGAAACCAAGCTCAACAGTGTCTAGATGATTACACCAAATGGACAATACACCGCATTTGTGCGCACTCGGTGTAATTATACAGAATGAGTATAAAAGAATACCCCAACTTTGAAGATCTATAATATCAAAACCAAACAGCCTGAAACCTTGATTGACCAATAAAATGAACCGCGGAGCCGTGACGTTTTCCATGCATTCATAAATGTTCAATGTGACCACCACGAGCGGCCCGAACTAAATCTACGCGATAATCAAACTCATTCCATGCTCTTGTCAGCATTACCGGTGTTACGGTTTGGATGGCGTTCGAAACTCTCGGTTTGAGGTGGTGAGTGCGTAGCGAGCTCACGTTCGACACGTCAATGAGAAGGGGGTGGTCTGATGTTTCCTTTATGGTGCGCCATCCCCATTGGCACCTAGCTGTTCGCGGATACCTGAACGAGACGTTGCCGCAACGCTTGATTGGTCGAGGAGCAGCTGGTGACCAGGCTCATCACTGGCCCCCAAGAAGCCCGGGTCTTGCCCCGTGCGATTGTTTTTTTGTGGGGGTACATAAGGGACTAAGTGTTTCGTTCACCATTGCCGGCTAATATTTACGGCCTTCAAATGAGAATTACGGACGCCATCCAAACCGTAACACCGGACATGCTGACAAGAATGTGGTACGAGTTTGATTATCGCGTAGATGTCGTTCGGGCTGCTCGTGGTGGTCACATTGAACATTTATGAATGTATGGTAAACAAATTTCACGGTGCCACGGTTCATTTGATTGGTCAATCATTTTTGTAGGTTGTTTGGTTTTTATATTATATACCTTCAAAGTTGGGGAATTCTTTTATACTCAACCGGTACTATTTTGTATAAGAACTATTTATTACTAGGCATTTCGAACACACCTATTTTATATCTTTTCTAATTCATAATAATTATAAATGAAATATTGTAATTTATATATAAGATATAAGTAAGTGTTAAATTTAACCAAAAAATAAGGCACTTCAATGTTAACAAAAGTATAAAGAGCTTGTGGTACAAGACACATTTAGGAGACGGCCAAGCACGTCATACATGGGGTGTTGTTTCAAAAAGTGTGAAGAAACCGCGAATAGACTATACTTTAAATCCTACAGTATAATTGATAGGACTTGAGAAATTGTGGAATATAGCAGCATTTAATTTGAAATTCAATATCATAGTTTCCGGCATAGGTTGTGCATGTTTAATTGAACGATTTTCTAATGCACCTTTGAAAAATGTCACTGCCCCTACCCTGCATATCAGTACATTTTAACGGACACATTAACTAGCCTGCGCATAGTAAAGTTAGTAACAGGAGGAGGAAAAGTAGTTAAATGCCTTAACGTTGAATTGAAAGTGTTCATTAAACGTTTGTGACTACTTATTATATATATATAACCAAGTTAGGTAATTTTTTTCACTTACGTACAGCCTTTTTTTTTTTTTTTCTGTACGTAAGTANTATATTACCAAGTTAGGTAATTTTTTTCACTTACGTACAGCCTTTTTTTTTTTTTTCTGTACGTAAGTGAAGGAATTAGCTAACTTGGAGAATATTTATTTTTCAATAATTTTACAGTTTTACTTGACGGACACATGAATAAAGTGATCAGGCCCATGACATTGTTAATTTTACATAAGGTGCAAGGGATATACAATGTTCATACACAAGTAGATCTTAAGCACGTCTATCAAAAATGCTGAGTTTTCCGTGAACAGCATATGCCTGAACCACTGAAATGTACCAAACGTTGATAGATGTCTGTAATGTTTTCAGGTTTATAGCCCTGAATGATGCCGAGAACAAACTACTCAATGACGAGAAAATCCACCAGGCACCATCATATAAGAAAGCACTTCCTCAGGTAAGGTGTGTTTCCGGGGTTAATTTTTAATTTGTGTACTGCTTAAATCCAAAGTATCACACTGCTGGAAGTACTGGTTTTCACGTATAACATCACATTTAACAGAATTTATGCCACTTTCCAGAATGAAGGTCGGGAGTGAATTAAACAAAATGGAAGGCCTTATTTTCATATATATGTTTACAATAAAATGAGTTTTTGCGGCTTAAGTGGCTGTAAGTAGTTTATAAATGTATTACTACTCAGTTCAGACTTGGACACATTTTATGGGACTGTATTAAAGAAGCAACCTTGGAGATACTATCAAATTATTTCCAGTTCATTTCAGAAGTATTTTTACATAAATAATATTTCCAGGATATACTATGTGCATAATGTTCCATTGTTTATTTATTTTATAATAAATCCTTTTGCTGCACTTAAATGAAGGTCAAACTTTTTCTCGTACAGATTTGTAAAATTTTAATTTATTTGTTTTGTGAAGATTATACAAACAACATTAAAAATGATTCAATGTGCATTTGCAAACTAATACTTCTAACAGCTTGTGGTACTGTTTTGGTGAAATATAAGCTGTAGGCCTATATTCCATCAGTAAAATACTTTTTTTTTCAGATTCTTGCATGCTTTGCCTTATACATCCAGGTAGTACAGCCTGGAATCAACATGGCATATTCTGCTTTAATCTTACCACAACTTGCTGCTAACGATTCTTCTATCCCTATCAGTAAGGACGAAGCTTCTTGGATTGGTAAGGTAATTTCAGTTTTGTCATATTGAAATTTACAGTGAAAAAACGTAGTTTTCTTTGGAAATTTACCTAGTTTTTTATTCGGTAGTGTGCTTGAACAGATTTTGACATAAGGATTTTTGTAGAATAACAGAGTACTTTTAATGTTTTAATTTTTTACATTTATAGAATGTTGGTTTCATGGAGGTACATAAACATTTATGTAGAAGTATATTAGAAATGTTCAACTATTTTCATATTCACATAACTGGTCATTACACACACTGTTCAGAAACTCACCCGACATATTTTGGGAGGTTGTTCCTCTTGGAAAATGAGGTGAACATGTGTAATGCAACTTATCGCCTAGCAAACTTCTAAATGAGATATCCGGCCTTCAAAATTTAGTTCATAAATTAGTGTTTTTGAAAAACATTGGGAACAGCGTGAAATTAAACAAAGATTCTCTGGATAGAGACCTTCAACCTATGGGGGAAAAAATGTCATAAAAATATTAAATGTGGCCACTCTCTAATTGCATACAATTATTTTGCCTTAAAAGTTTGTGGAATTCTGACGCCATCTTATTGAGCAGTTCGTCCTACTTCACAAAGAAAGGACCTTGCAATTTCCTAGTAGCCAAAGTTTCCATTTAATGGACACGCACAGAAGTTTTCAGCGGCGACGATGAAATGCCTGGCACGTATGCAATACTTCAGACTCGAGAGTAAATACATTGTAAGCAATCGATATTGGGCAGACTATTCCCGAAAGCTTGAAACCACACACAAGATGTCTGCTGGGCTGACACGTGTGTAGGACTGCAGTGTTGACGGCACATCGAGGTTTGTGGGAGGAAATGGCAGACGTGCGTTTGATTAACAGTGCGGCAGACTGCAGTGGTCTCGGGGCAACTAATTTGGATGAGCAGAAATACCCAAACCGCGTCACCCCTCATCGCGGCATGTTTGTCGCAGATGGCCAATGCATATGGGAAATAGGTACGTTGACCATCGTAACCAATTTACTGTATGTGCAGTTGTTACTTGCCGACTCATTTGAACCTTTTGAGTGCGCCTAAGGTATCATAGCTACAAGGCATGTTAGTACACATGCACACTATAAGATTGTGTTACTTCAAGACATTTCCTACGTAAGTCTTGCTTAAAAATAGTTGGCCCAATATTGATTGCTTATAATGTGTTTACCCCTACGAGTAGTAGGGAAATGCCGAACCCAGCGCGGGGAAAAAGTCACTTAAATCGGAAGGTATCCCCCTGGGGCTGTAAATGACTTTTTGAAATTGATTTCGTCACTAAATGAAAATTGATTTCGTCACTAAATGAAAATTGATTTCGTCACTAAATAAAAATTGATTTCGTCACTAAATGATTTCGTCACTAAATGATTTCGATTGAAATACCGATCCGAGCTGTGCAAAAAAGTTGCTTCACAAATTGTGTTGGGGTTTTTTGTGTCTGAGCGCAAAAAAAAAGTTGCGTCTTTATCTAAATACAATATTTGACTCCAATTTTTTTTGCGTTTATGAGCGCTTAAAAAAATTAAAATGTATAATAAATGAATATGAATTCAAATGAAAATAAATTGATACCTAAATATACGAAGACGACTATTGCAATGAAAAAGGCTAATGCAACTGGTAATGTTTGGAACGAATATAAATTTAAGCGTGATGTTTTTGTGAGAAGTAAGAAGGAGAAACCGAAACAACCATTTGTCAAGTGTGAAACTTGTAACCACTACGACAAACCATCTCTTATAAAAAGTCATCTGAGAAGTAGATTACACAAAGGAAAAGATAAGCAAGTTAATTGTGAAGCTTGTGGACATAACTACAAACAATCTCTCATAAAAATTCACTTGAGGAGCAAAGTACACAAATACACACTCAGATTCAGTGTTGAAGAAATTGAAGAAGCATTTAAAAGTAGGATCAAGACTTATGCTGTAAATAATTTGAATGCTTACAAATACCCAAATCATTTCCTAAACGATATAAAAGTTACTGTCATCAGCATAATTAATAAACATTTAAAATCAATGGACCTCAACGTGAACTTGAAGTTTTTCGCCGAGTACAAAAGAGGAACTGGTGACAATATCGAATATGTAGAACACTCTTTTAAAACCAAGAACGAAATTATACTGAAATCAACTGATCTAGAAAAATATTATACCGACGGCATATTAAAAATCATAGCTGAGATGGGTGCATTTGAAGCAAAGGGCTCTCAGTGGGTACTCAATAGGATATTCAAGCTAGAGGTGCGAATAAATAAATATGTTCCATTTAAGGGTAGCTCTTATGTTGATCTTCCAGAAAAAATCAAAGCTAAGCTAGCAGCAATTAATGTTAAGAACAATGATCAAAAATGTTTTTTATGGTCTATTCTATCCGCATTACATCCAGCACAAAAGGATCCTCAAAGAGTGAGCAAGTATTTGGATCATGAACATGAGTTTGACGAAGCACTTAAGGGTTTGGAATTTCCTATGAAATTGGATAGCATACCAACCTTTGAGAAAAGAAGCGGGTTATCAATTAATGTATATGCATATGAAGAAAAAGAAAACAAGGACAATAAGGAATATATAATCTATCCATTAAAAATAACAAAAAATAAGGTGGATAAGCATATTAATCTGCTCTACATCAAAGATGAAAAGAATGACCACTACTGCTGGATAAAAAGTCTTTCGAGACTTATTGCATCACAGGTGACAAGGTATGGTCATAAAATATACAAATGTGACAGATGCTTGCAACACTTCCACTCTGAAAGCAAGCTAAATGCTAACGAAGAAGACTGCCGAGATCATGATGGAATTAGAGTCGAACTTCCACATAAAGGAAATAACANATAGTCGAACTTCCACATAATGGAAATAACATGCTAAGATTCAAGAACAAAAATCATTCATTGAGAGTCCCTTTTGTGATATATGCCGATTTTGAGTGTTTGTTAACAAAAATTGAAACTTGCCAACCAAATCCCGACGACTCCTACACGAAGCCGTACCAAAAACACGAGCCTATTAGTTTCAGTTACTATATAAAATATGAACATGAATACTAAAAGGCACCAGTAACTTAGGATCTGATGCATCTAGGGTATTCGTCAAGATGTTAATGGAGGAAGCAAGGGCAATAGGAAGTGTCTACAAAAATGAAAAGCCAATGATTCCCTTGACCAAGAAAGAACAAATTGGTTATGATACAGCCACCCATTGTCATATATGTGAAAAGACTTTGGATGGAGACTCTGTGAGAGACCATGACCACCTTACAGGTAAATTTAGAGGAGCCGCACACAAAGATTGTAACTTATCCTATAGAAATCCATGTTTTGTTCCTGTGTTTATACACAATCTATCTGGATAAGACACACATTTATTTGTAAATGAGCTGGGCATCGATGAAAATAAAATTGACCTAATTCCCAACAATGAGGAAAAATATATTTCTTTCACTAAACATGTATGTGAGGGCGTAAATATAAGATTTATTGATTCATTAAAATTTATGGCCAGCAGCATTGATAAGCTCTCTAGCAATCTTTCCAGAAGTCAATTTCGGGAAGTGAGCAAGCATTTTTCCAATGAACTTCTAGATCTTGTTATAAGGAAAGGTGTTTACCCCTATGACTACATGGATAGTGCTGAAAAATTTAGTGAGACAACACTGCCTAATAAGAATGCATTTTACAACAAACTCAACAAATGTGATATTTCAGATGAGGACTAAGAGTTTGCAATAAAGGTATGGGAATCTTTCAACATCAAATCCTTAGGAGAGTATACTCAGTTGTATAACAAAACATATGCATTGATATTGGCTGATATTATAGAAAACTTTAGAGATGTATGTCTGAAAACATATAAGCTAGATCCTGCATGGTATTTCACAGCACCAGGGCTAGCTTGGGATGCAATGCTCAAACATACTAAAACAGAATTACAACTACTAACGGATTACAACATGATTTTGATGATTGAAAAAGGCATTCGTGGTGGAATATCACAATGTTGCAAGAGGTATGCCAAAGCAAATAATAAATACATGAATGATTATGATGGCACAGTTGAAGCTTCTTATCTGGCATACCTGAATGTCAATAACTTATATGGCTGGACTATGAGTCAGTATTTACCTTACGGCGGGTTTAAGTGGAGAAATACAAAAATAGATGTGACAAAAATTCGAGATGATGCCACAAAAGGCTATATATTGGAAGTTGATTTGGAGTATCCGCATGAACTACACGACCTCCACAAAGATCTACCACTGGCTCCAGAGAATAGAATACCCGAAGGTTCGAAAATGACTAAATTATTAACTACCCTACATGACAAAGAAAAATATGTACTGCACTACGTAAATCTTAAGCAATATCTGTCCCTCGGAATGAAGTTGAAGAAGATCCATAGAGTTCTGGAGTTTGACCAATCAGACTGGCTCAAGTCCTATATTGATCTAAACACAAATATGCGAACGAAGGCATCTAATGATTTTGAAAAAGACTTCTATAAACTAATGAACAACTCTGTATTCGGCAAAACAATGGAGAACATTAGAAACAGAGTGGATATACGGTTGTGCACAAGCAGCAAGCAAGTGGATAAATTAGTGGCTAAACCAAATTTTAAAGATAGAACAATATTTACTGACTCATTGGTCGCAGTTCACATGAATAAAACAAAGCTGTGTTTTAACAAGCCCATCTATGTTGGAATGAGCATACTTGACTTTTCAAAGACCTTAATGTACGATTTTCACTATAATGTGATGAAACCAAAGTATGGGGGAAATATTGAACTGTGCTATCAAGATACTGACTCATACATATATTGTATAAAAACACCAGACTTTTACAGTGACATGAAAGAAATTATCGATAATTTTGATACAAGTGATTATCCAAAAAATAATAGATATAACATGCCTCAAATAAATAAGAAAATTATAGGCAAAATGAAAGATGAATGTAATGGGAAAATAATGGAAGAATTTATTGGTTTAAGAGCCAAAATGTATGCCTTAAATGTGGAAGGTGATGTAAAGAAAAGAGCAAAGGGTGTGAAAAATACTGTAGTCAGGAATGAGATAAGTTTTGACGACTACAAAAAGTGCTTGTTTGGAAAAGAAGTGGTGTACAAAAGTATGAATCTCATAAGATCTAATAAACATGAACTGTTTACAATAGAGTTGAGAAAAAAATCATTAATTTCCGATGATGACAAAATATGTATTCTTAAAGATGGTATTAATACACTACCATGGGGGCACTACAAAATTGAAAAGGAGTAAAACTATGAAATATATATATTTTTTATATATATAAAATGAATTCCTGTATGATTTTCGTCTTAATTTTAATAACCTCTAGCAGAGGTGAAAATCAAACACTTTCCACAATAAAATATTTAAATGATTTTGGGCACTTGAAAGTATCCGACAAAGATATTACACATGTAAATTCTTCAATAGTTTCAAATGCTCTCCGACTTTTCCAAGAGTACCATAACATAACAATTAGTGGTGAAATAAGTAAGGAAACACTGGCACTAATCAGGGCTCCTAGATGTGGGGTACCAGATGATGTATTTGACTTTACTACATCTATTACCAAATGGACAACGAAAGTAATAAAATGGCATTATGTTCTAGTCAGTCAAGATATAAAACAACTAACTCAAGAAGCGTTTCATATGTGGGCCAAACATACTGACATTACGTTTAAACACGATACCCAAAATCCACACATAATAATATCAAACAAACGAGGTATTCATACATTTCAAAAGTCTCGACATGTATGTAACAGCAAATTTGATGGGAGAGGAGGAGTGCTGGCTCATGCTTTTTTCCCGTCATCAGATAACTCGCCTGTTGAAATTCACATTGATGCTGAAGAAGACTGGTATCTTAAAAAAGACACCAAATCCCAAGGCAAAAAAAGTCTTTTNATGACACCAAATCCTAAGGCAAAAAAAAAGGATTTTCATTGTGCTATTACATAAAATAGGGAATGCCTTAGGAATACATCATTCGAATGTCTAAAAGTCTGTTATGTATCCCATTTATGTCTCAGATCGACTAGCATTACAAACTGACGATATTTTGGCAATACAGAGTCTTTATGGTAAACCTAAAAGACCTGTACATTCGTTACCACCTCCTAAACCAAATATATTACCCCCTACAAAAGAGGTAGATTTGTGTGACTTGAAAAACATAAACACATTTTTGATAGTTAACCAAGTGATGCATATTTTTTACAGAAAGTATGTTTGGACTTATGACATAGTAGATAAAATAGTTAGTAAACCACAGCTTATCACTGACTGGCTGTTGTTCTTACCTTCTAATTTTGAAGGCTTTACCTCGATTTATCAGAGGCCTTCAGGAGAAATTGTAATGTTTATCGAGTCAAATGTATATATATTTGAATATCCTAGTCTGCAACTCGTGTCTGGTTATCCAAAGGTTATTAATGAATTGGGTTTGTCTCAAAATTCCAAAATTAAAGCAGTTGTAAACACCTACTCTGGCCGCACTTTTGTATTTTACGATGAAATGTATTTTATGGAACTGGATGAGTGCTTATTCAGGGCTAAATATTTCGGCTTAATTTCAAAGAAATTTCCAGGCTTGCCAGCGGGGTTAGACTCTGCCTTTAGATACACCAATGGATTTTTATACTTCTTCAAGAACACAACCTACTATGAATTCAGCGAGTTTACGAACATGGTGAACAGAGCTGCCAGATTTGATCTTTCAATGTTCAATGTAAAGTGTCCTACATTACCATCGTCATATTCAGATATTCTTAATCAGTTCAAAAAGCTAGTGCTGCAAATGGAGACAGTCTCCGTACATTAAATTTTACTTAAATATGATTATATTTTTAATGGGAAGGATCCCATTAAAAAAATCTTTGAGGTGTTTAGAAAAAAGGTGCCAAAAATAAATTTTAAAATAACAGTATTTAGAAAAAAAATTATTATGGGTGTCATATTTTGTTTTTAGNTGTTATGGGGGTCATATTTTGTTTTTAATTATTGAATCTTTAAAATAAAGGTTTTTAATGGGAAATGGCCCATTAAAAATTAATAACCATACATGTTTGCGCACTAGTTAGCTTCAGTGATTCTTTCACTTTTAACATCATAAATTAGGTTTCTTTGGCTTATTAGCACCACATTGCAAATAGTTGTAGCTTCGATTGGCTTATTAAAATCAACTGTAAGTTTCAGATTAGTTCTATCCTTTACAATAGAGGTTTTTCTGTAAGAACAATCAATAATATACAATGGTCTCCTAGAAACAAAAGCATCAGGGTTATAATATAGTTCATTGTTACGGTAAGGAGTATCTAGCTTGTTCTTTGAATTTCTAAAATCCTTGTAGGCAATGTACATCTTATCGAAAATTTTATCCTCTATATCCAGGTTCCAATTCTCTTTAGGGAACACTTAATTCCTTCCATTATAATAAGAAATATTTTTAACATGACTATGGTCAAAAATTGAACCATGTTTGTCTTGATCAGCATTTTCTTTTCTATTTAGCTGAAAGCCAACAATGACAAAGTCAGGCATATCGAATTGGATTGAATTGAACTGATCCTTTATATCAAACTGGAATGAGTTTGCATAGTAGGTACAGGTTTTCCAAGACATTGCCAATAATTGAAACCGATGGGAATTTTGTGTTTGTATAGTTTTGCTTTAATATCGTCTCCATAATTAGGCTCGTATTCAACAACTGGCCACGGGATTTCCATTTTCTCAATAACAATTTTACCAGCATCTGGAATAATGTCAGCAGCTCCTGCTTGTGTTTTAGGCCTTCTGTAAATAGAAACATCATCATNAGGCCTTCTGTAAATAGAAACATAATCATCAGAATTCCGAATGAATGTAATCTTGTATCCGCCTTTCCAGAATATTTCATTACAATCCCTCATGAACCCAAACAAATATCTTAATGGATAGACAAGTTCATTATATCCATCTGCCTTAAAATATTTGCCTTTTTCTACCCCTGCTAGTTGCAAGTACGATGATTCTGATTCTGAGCTAAGCAATGCATGCATCATAGTCGAAGTGATGCCAGGATTGTCAATGCTTTCAATTATATTTCCATGCTAAGAGATCTCTACTCTTGAGAACTGGAATGGGAAGAAATTCTCACAAAGGTCAATAGTTGGAAGTTTTTTCATAACCAGCATTTTTATATCTTTTAGTTAGCTTATACTGTTGGTACACATAAGCCTCATTCGGATTTGTAAATGCATCGCCAACAGGAACATCAAACTCAATGCGCTTGTTTTATTCATTTAAATTGTTTTTTGTCTGGGCGTTTGGTGGAAACTACTGAAGTTCATAGCTTTCAATTTTTTGTATACTCATTTATTATATAGAAAAAAAATAGTTTTTTCTAAACAACTACACTTTCCTTATCCACCCAAGAATTATTACTACTATCAAAACCCAACCATTTTACAAGCAGCTTATTTCCTTTCCTTTGTAAAACTTTCTCTACTAAGTAGTCTTGATCATACTGGGTCTTAAGCAGCTCTGGTTCATAAAATATACCCTTGATGGACTCACTTTTCAAATCTTTTATTCTGTATGTTATGGGGTGCGTGTACAATACTTCACATACCTTAAATACTTCAGTGGACCAGTTTGGTGTATACCCCTTTTCAAACAGGCCTTTACTTTTACTTATACGGAATTTATCTCCTATAGCAAACCATGCTTTAGCCATTTTTCTTTCTCCCCCATACATGTTGATTAGAATAGACCTTTCATTCTTAGCGCTTACATTGGCAGGTTTCATCCTGATTGTGCTGTGAACAGTGTTGTTGTATTCACTTATTAATTTAGGCAATATATCCACCCATTTATAGCTTCCCTGCATAGTAAATATCTTCCACATTTTCTCATTCAATGTTCTATTAAATCTTTCTACGACACTGGCTTTCTTTCCGCTGTATGTTGAATAGTGTGTTATGTTGTTATTGACCATTAACGTCTTAAATGATTTATTGTAAAATTCTTTCCCTTCGTCTGTTTGTAAATGCATAGGACTGCGGCCATTCAAAATAGTTTTAAATGCTAAAGTAACATTTTCACCTGTTTTATCTTTGACAGGTATTGTCCATGCATACTTGGAAAAAACATCAATCACGGTCAGCATATACTTAAACCCCTTGTTAGAACAGTGTATTCCTTTTAATGACCCAGAGTCCATCTCAACCAAGTCAGCCTGCCAGAGATCGTCGATGCCGAAAGATAGAACAGCCCTCCTGGGGAAATTTTTTCGCATTGGTTTATGAATTTCATTTGCAATATCGTCTTTTATACTCCGACCAGTGAACATTGACTTATTGGTACCACAACATCTACAAACACATTTAATTCTTGCATTATTTTTAAGTTCATATGAAACCTTATCACTTAGTGTATGCTTCCTACACTTGAGACAGTACACATTTAAGTTATCAATATTCATTTTATATATACATATAATAAATGATTACCGAAGAACAAGCTAAAATGAATATTGAGAGAAGAAAACAACTAATTAAAAAGTTTAAGGCCTTCCAGAAACTACATAAAGACAAGTATGATAAAAATAAAAGACAGGAACAACCTTTGATAGATGCGATAAAGGACTTGGGACAAAAAGTTGAGCACGTAACAAACGAGAATAAGAACCTAATAAAGGAACTTGTTCCATTTGCTGTAAAGAATTTGGACTACCCACGAACGCCTACGGAAACTTCATTTGAGAGGAATCTGTTTGGTAAAGCAGACACCGATGACGATGGCGTTGAACGCTATGACGATGCCGTTGAACGCTATGACGATGGCGTTGAGGCGTTGGAGCATTTGAAAAACGATATTGTACCGTTAACTAACTATAGAACAACATTTATTGGAGAGAAAGTGACTGAATTCTTAAATAACTGTGATGACCATGTTTTTGGACTAAGGCCTGATGGAAGCAAAAGGTATATTGGCGATAGTGAAGTAATATTCAACAATGACCGACTTACTGTAAAAGATCGAACATACATTGGAACTGATGTTTTGCTGAAATTGCTAACTCATAAGGATGTATCAGAAAGTGACTACACTGCAACTGACTATGAAAACTAAAGTCATATCCTAACAGATACAAATGCAGTTTTTCAAAAGAATGACCCCAACTCGGGAACACCAAAATCAAGCAAGGGCGATAAATGGAAAACTATCGTTAGACCAGTGTACGATATGATAAAGAAAAACCGCAACTCTCCTCGTACAGGAACAGGTATAAAGACCTTTACAGGCTATCCCAAAGAATATATATATGGATGGATGATGTTAGGAAGCTCATTATAGGCTTCTCGTTATATATGGCGAAGAGAATGCTGGAAATGATAACTATTACAATGAGAAGGTCGGAATAATGGATATGCTCAACAGCAAGTTTAGTGACTTTGTTGTGAATAATCCAAAAGGTATACCATACCTGATACGAATGTTGAACACAATACCCCCTTCTATCTGGGAGTCGGAGCATCATGGAAAGGGATTACTCAATTACATAATAAATTATCTACCTTTTGAGTTGCATGCACCAGGCAATAAATTCATAGGCCCAGGTACCAGACTAAAAGAGAGACTTGAGAGAGGTGATAAACCTGTTAATCCATTAGATGAAGCTGCAATGGAGCATGATATAGCTTATCATCACCATAAAGATCTAGCTGAAAGACATGTAGCTGATAAGGAACTAGAAAAAAAGGCATTCAAAAGATTGTTAAGTCCAGATGCTGATCTCAATGAGAGATTGTGGGCTGGTGTTACTGGATCTGCGATGCATATTAAACGTAAGCTGGGCTGGGGAATTAAAATAAAATTTTAAAAATATTAGGTATAATAAATGAAAGTAAAAAACATCGCATTTCAAGTTTCTAGCGAGGAGCTGGAGGGTTTGAATATTGATTCTTTCCTGACGAAAGACCAACTGGAACGCAAAAACAAGAAATTGAAGGAAGGCAAAAGTATGACTATCACAATCTCAACTCCACAACTTAAGAAAATGTCTAAGGAAATGAAGGCTGGAAATGGTTTGACATCTCACAAGGGTGGATTTTTACCTTTGATTTTTGCAGCATTGGGAGCTCTAGGGGCATTGGCAGGAGGTGCTTCATCTATCGCTACATCAGTAATTAATGCTAAGAAGAGAGACCAGGAATTGGAAGAACAAAATAGACATAATTTAGCCATGGAAAAACAAGGTAAGGGCGTGAAGAATGCCAAAAAAAAGAAGTAACTCCACTCAGTAACTTTGATATTGATATAATGGTTAAAAAATTAAACATTAAAAATTTTCGAGGTGTATTTATGATTGATAAGCTGCCTAACACGCCACTCGATAAGGAATGTGGGATTGTTAACCTAGATGTTTCAAAAAACTCTGGAACACACTGGGTATGCTACTGGAAAGAATCCAATAAAAAATATTTTTTCGACTCATTTGGTGGAGATCCACCCCGGGAATTGATTGCGTATCTCGGTGGTAATATTATTTATAACGATAGCAGAATTCAAAATTTCCACCAAGTAATTTGTGGCCATTTGTGTGTCATTG
This sequence comes from Clitarchus hookeri, assembly GCA_002778355.1. Classification (NCBI taxonomy): domain Eukaryota; kingdom Metazoa; phylum Arthropoda; class Insecta; order Phasmatodea; family Phasmatidae; genus Clitarchus; species Clitarchus hookeri. The sequence continues at coordinate 361,089 of NQII01001176.1, read as the reverse complement.
TGCTAAATCACTTTTCACATAATTTTAAATTTCCAAAAATTATTTTACTCTTAATAAACGATGGATATATGTCGAAATGCATTAATGACCTCTTGGATTGAAGATCAAATTAAAGAACACCGGGANTAAATCACTTTTCACATAATTTTAAATTTCCAAAAATTATTTTACTATTAATAAAAGATGGATATATGTGGAAATGTATTAATGACCCCTTGGAGTGAAGATCAAATTAAAGAACACCGGGATAATGATACAACTACTGAGAAGATCGATCCTAATGATTTTGTTTCCCACCCACAGTTCAGTGACTTTATAACCACACTGACAAGAAATAAAAGATCCTTGGATAAAGCCTTTCTTACCTACTTGGAAGAAGATAATAATATAGATTTTGAAAACAAAAGGCTTAGAAACGTGGGAAATCCTATTGCTCCTAATGATGCGGTCAATTTAGAGTACTATCAGTCTAACAGAATTGACATTATTCGTTTAGTCGGGAAATACAGTTCAAAGGACAAATTATTTTACCTGGGTAATAATCAAACACAATACCTTTTTATGAGAAGTGGAAGAGTAATTGAGATAATAATGAAACCGGAGGATTATAAAAAAAATATCAAATTATACCATAATTTAAAAAGCATCGCCATACATAAGCCTTTCTATGTCGCTCCTGATGATAAGATATTTTT